>WKFP01015489.1:376822-398576 GCA_011057875.1 Pterocles orientalis
AGGAACTTCCTGGCCTGCCTATGCTGTGCTGTGTTGTTCTTCCAACAGATATCAGGATGGTTGAAATCCCCCATGAGGACCAGGGCTTGTGAGCATGAGGCTGCTCCTATCTGTCTGAAGAGGGCCACTTGTTCTCCCTGGTCTGGTGGCCTGTAGCAGACACCCATGACCATGTCCCTTGTCCCAGCCCTCCCTTTGATCCTGACCCACAGGCTCTCTGTTGGCTCTTCATCTGACCCCGGGTGGAGCTCCATGCTCTCCAGCTGGTCTTTGACATAGAGGGCAACATCCCCTCCGCATCTACCCTGCCTGTCCTTCCTAAAGAGCCTAGTTGGCTCCCTGTCTTGGACGTGGTACTGACCTCTGCAGTCCACTGAAACGCAGCCCAGGGATGCAGAGACGGGACACTCCTGTCCCCCCTTCGCTGCCATCACTCCTGCTTCCTGGCCAGGGAGAGACCTCTGCCTCCCCGAGGCCTCTGCTTCCACTTGCCCCAGCATCACTGCGCAGTTGTGGATTGATGCGTGGAGGAGCTTGTTCTTCTCCTGGACTGTTCTGTCTCCTGGTTCTCCGCTAATAAAATGACTTGTTGGTTTAAGATGAAGCTATCTCTCAAGTTCTCTTCCAACTTTAGGAAATCAGAGGATTTGTTTTTCAATTTGATCTGTAACTCTGACAGTTTGACCAGTTACTCAATCAAATACAAGACCAAACATTATGACATTTTTCTTCCTTCTTTCACCTGTAGGGTGTAGAAGCACCTTTTTCCAAACATCTTGTTACTTTTATCTGTTCAGTCACTTACATGTGATTCAGGAAACAAAAATGGGCAGGAGCTGTGAAAGATGTAGCCTCTAAAGGGTTGAGAAAGGCCTTCAGCTGGTACAAATGGCATCTCTCCAGCTGGAGAGTAGAGTGCTGCAGCTGTAGAGCAGCCGAGCAGCCAACCCTCCTGGTGCCTGAAGCATGAGGAGGTGGCATGGTGCATGTCACAGCGCACAGGGTAGAGAGGGAGGCAGTGGAGGCATCCTCAGACAGAGGAATCCAGGGTTGAGACAGACCCAGGCTCAGTCCACTTTGAAGGAATGCCAAAAACTACTCCTAACCTGGAAAAATGGATGCATCTTAATGCACTTTGCAACGTTAGGTCAACAAACACAAGAAAACTACAGGTCCTTTTGTAAGCGATAGGATAAGCTCCATAAAGACCACAAGGTACTCCCCTGTTGCTGAAGCAGCTACTCAGGAGGTGACCTTTGGCTACAGTGGTGGGGATCTGTCAAATATCTAATCACAGTTTCACGCATTCATAACTAATGCAAATTAGGGTGGTTTTGGTTTAACATGTAATGCTACTTCTGCCTCCTCATGAACTGTATCTGGTGATACCCAAACCTAAGAGCCAAATAAGGATTTAGATTCATTCATAGAATAATCATGAGTAGGAGATAAAATACATGTTTTGGGTTGGAACACAATGACCTTCAAGGTCCTTTTCAACCCTAACCATTCTATGATGCCAGGATTCTTTTGGGATAAAATCTCATACAATACAGTCTCATCTTCAGAAGTAAGATTGCTCTAGTCTAGCAGTCAGAACTGGATCAGGCTTCCAGATACAAAACCTCAGCTATACAGGAAGGGGAAAGTGATGCTGGCAACTATTTGGCTGCCAGTTCAGGAAAGGGAATCTCCTCCAAGGCCAATGTGGAAATGATGGGTGAAGAGAGAGTATCTTTGCTGTGGTGATATTAATAGCTCATTTGCAATTTTTTACTCAAATCTATTCACTTCAAAAGCTCAACTTGGGGACTGAGAGAAAGATTTTTCAACAAAACACTAGTCCAAATTAACTAAATGTAACTAAGATCAATGAGCTAAAAAAAAAAAAAAAAAAAAAAAAGCTGCACATAAAACTGGTGAGGCCTTTAAATTCGTAAAGGGAAATGGTGAAACTTGGATGGCACCTTAGTACAAGTATTCCAAGGAAGGGTCAGAAAGGGATAACAGGCCCTCCCAGGCCAGAGACACTGAGCAGACAGACGGTATTGACACAGACAGTGCAGTCCACAGCAAACATTGTGCACTAAGGTGGGGAAGAATTTTAATGAGCAATTTCAATCTCATACATTCTATGAAGAAAGGACTTGGCATCATTCCCAATGACAATGCCCTCCAGATTAGAGACCAAGTCACAGCATCCTCAAGGGAGGATGAAAAGAGACAGCGATAGAGTTTCTTTCTTTCTTTGATGCTGATACAGTAACGTGTGTGCGTAAGAGCTATGTTGGAGCAAAAAGAGAAAGCTGAAGAATAAAAAATAAAATAAAATAAAATAAAATAAAATAAAATAAAGTAATTTTAACTAATTTAAGGCATTAATCCAAAGTTTTATGAACACCTATAGCAGGTCATGCACTCTTAGGTAAACAATAACTTATTTAACCCGTAGTGCCCCTTTAAAAGACTATTTTCTGATGTCTTCAGAAGGATCAATGTCCCAGTCCTCTCAGATGAGGCAGATGTATGAAGGCAAGCAATATCCTGTGGGATGACAGGGTCTGCCCTCAAAAACACAATGGAGGAACCGGCGTTTACAGGGAAGGCAAAAGGAACAAAATGCTCTTCAGGCATCAAGGGGCATAAAAAGCTCAGCTGTCTTCTGCAAAATATCTGCGATATGGTACTAGCCCAGGGTAAATGAGGCAGATGCTTCCCCCAGGAGCCATTACACCCCAGCCGGGGGTAGGGGACCAGCAGATGGCTGCTGGGGATGCCTTTCTGTCCGGAAAACCAGGAATAAAAACAGTGTGCCCCCGAGCACAGCTGATCTCTTAATGACAGACTCCTCGTCCCTCCGTCCCCAAGCCTGGTGTGCCGCGGGAGCTCTCCCACCCCAGGTGGTGTCAGCACCGGGGTCTTTGCCCTCCCAAGAAGAACGCAGGCTGCCGTGGCGTTTTCGTGGCCTTGACCCTGCTTTGAGCTGCCAAAGTGTGATATAATCAGACGGCAAAACTCGCGAAAAAGCCTAATGCTGATGTAAGGCTGAAAGAGCAACACGCGTGGTATTTCCCCAGCCCTGCACCACCATGTGCTACACAAGCCCTCCAGGAAACCAGCACTTTTAGTTTTTTGAGCAATTGTGCTGCCACACCATTGTAGGCTTGGCCCCCTCGTGAGAGCAATTTCCCAGCCGAGCTGCAGAGCCAGGGAAGGCCAGTCTGCTTCATCCGTTACTGCCACAGCTTCTTTAAAGGACGGATCCTCTCACCGCGGTGCTGTTCATTTCCATTTGATCCTGTTCATTATTTCTAACCGGCTTTTTATAAATCAGTGTCCTGCAAGAAACCCCAAAATTGAGCATAATGGAGACTTAGGCACTTACAGTGCCTACTTACATCCAGACAAAGAAACACCGGTTAAACTGCAGATGGCTCTGTGTGATGCTCAACGTGCCACCTCACTGCTATTCACGTGGCTTCAAATGTAGGTCTTCAGCAATCCTGAGCCAGCGCACGCAGCCAGGACCACCCTGAGTGTCACCTGGCCGTCGGACAGACACATTCATCCTTTCAAACTTTTCTTTCGAAAGCAATTACATGTTTGAAAGGGAACATATGCAAACTCTTCGTTCCCACACAAATTTGTGAGTAGTGACATTTTTCTGCCTATTTGGAGAGGTTATCATTACTTTTGAAAACATAAGGTAAATCTTTTACAGAAAAGGCTTTTGGGTTTTCTTCCTTTTTCCCTAGGTAGAGACAAAAATCTTCAGTGCTTTCTACATCAGTGGATTCCCTCAGGCTTTTCACTTAAAAATCAAAAAAGCTACAATAGGTATATTATTTCTATTATTTATTTGTGGATTTTAATGTAAACAAGACCAACTGATTAATGGAAAGTCATCTCCTGTGTTTCCCAAATAAGAAAGTAGCTGCTGTCCCAGAGGCAGACATGAGTAATTGCTTGGTAACAGCCAGTGCGGGGCTTTGCCTTTTACCACAGACCGATTCCCCAGGCAGAGACTCATTAGCCACTGCCAAAAGGAAAAGGGAGACTTGCAGAGCTGTTCGGCTGCTCTTCTTCCCAGCAATTTGTGTTTCCTTCCACTGCCAGGTCTCAGACCAGCCGTGGCTTGACTCCAAAACCCTCCTTAGCACGTTTGGCCACCTGCTCCGTACCTTTCCTCTGTGATAGGATCTAAAACCACACCGGATTTTTCCTGTCTCTGGAGCAAAATAAAATCCTCAACACTCAGCTAGCAAGGATGAGCTCTCCCAGTCAGGCAAGCGGCTTTCTGGTTAATCAGCGAGCGGTGGGGCAGTGTCGCTGGGGATGGACTGGGCCAGCACTTTGGTCACAGTATTTCCAGTGAAATATAAGGGAGAAGCGGATGGGACAAACAGATGTGTGGCTCCACTCTCTCCTCTGTGGGCCCCCCACAGCTATCCTCACCCAGGGCTGTCATGCCAGCTTGACTTCACCTTTGAAACTTTAGGAATTAGATCAAATCTCTCTCTGCTGGGTTCTAAGACTCTAATTCTCTCTGAGACATAAAGATGAAGACCCAGCTTATAGGGCTCCATAAATACACATATGCTGAGAGTAGGTATGAGGAGGAAATTTCAGGAAGAAATTATCTGTGATGATGTAATTAAAAACCATATAGTAAACAGCACATATAGGGAAACTGAGATAAGGCTGCCTGGGAAGATATGACTTGGTTATTTCCTAGCAGCTGAATGTTTGACATTGGAACTGTAGCATTTCTTTACACAACTTTTCACACGTCATATTAATAGGGAACTTCAGTAGCTTCAGTCACAGACTTGACAAGTATCTCCAGTGACCATGTCCCTTGTTGTCTTTCAGCTTCATTACACATGGCAAGCATGAGGGAGATGGAAGAGAATGAGAATTTTAATTGCTTTGGAAAGAATGATGCTCTGTTCATGTTCAAATTTATATGGAGTCACTTGTTGGGGTAGCTGGCTTTTAGCCTGTTTAAACAATAATGAAAGGGTTAAGAGGGAATGTCACAGATAATTATTTTAATGTTAATAAATACATAATTAATTTCCAGTCTGCATTTTGCAATAATCCAATCTTGCTCCCACCAAACTCCATGGCAGTTTTGTGATTCACTTGAAATGAACCAGGTTGCACAGCTATCATAAAGTAAAATCCAGCACTTAAACAACCCCTTTATTCTGCAATGCCAGGGTCTTCTTCAAAGATGCACAGTACTGTTACTTCCATTATATAGATGTAGACACTGATGTTACACAGAGGCACCCAGATGGTCGCATGATGGACAAGAAGAAAGTAATTAATAGTCTGCTTAAATAAATGAACTTCAGTGAAGCTACAGGTTGTATTTAATTTTATTATTTACAAGGGAAGTTCAGCTTCTTCTTGCAATCCATTCTCAAAAATTTGGAAACTGTATTCCAAATATTTATTCCAAAATAAAATATTACCTTACCTATTAACTGTTAAGATGTCTGTTATCACCTTCCCTAAATACCCAGATTACCCCAGGGCTCTCAGCAGTGCGGGGAAGGACGGTGGTGCCAGGCACCTGCAGTACCACAGCAAGGGGAGAGGGCGAAGGGGGTGGGACGGGACAGGGCAGCCGGCGCTGGCCGTGCTGGGAAACAGGACCCAGCCCTGCTCCCACCCCTGGCGTGATCCCCACCTGCTCCCCACAGCAGGGCAGGGGAGTTCCCCATTCCCGCATCGGGGATGCTCTGGGGAGGCCGCATGAGCTCTGCTGCAGCAGCAGTCACTATACGGGCAGCACGCGGCCTCCCCGGATGTCAAAGTCAGGCCTGGCACCTGCAGGCCTGTGTGAAAGCCTGTGATGAATCAGGAGTAAATCTTCCCAGTGTTCTCTAAAAGTGCCTGGAAAACACAGAAAGTGCATTCACAACTGCATCGCCCAGAGCAGCCTCTCAGCTATTCTTTCTTGGGTCTTTCCCATCGGGGCATCTATACCAGCAGTTTGGGTTTAGGCATCTTGCCAGCCTGCTGACGCACTCTGCTTCCCTTTGGACAGGCTGTACGAAGGAACGGGCATTTGCTTTATCCAGCCTGTTCATTATTCCAGGTCCTGGTTCTCAGCTGAACACTGTGTGGACTTCTTGTGGCATAAAGGCACCCAGACTTCTTCCAAGAGCAAGATGCAGATTTCTGGAGTTACCCCATAGTAGGGACTGCTGACTTTATCTCACAGCAATGAGTTATTTCCCCTTTATCTGATAACTCAAAGAGTTTCTGTTGGAAATTATGTATTAAAAGACTCAGCAAACCTACATTTAGCAGTGATTTTCTTTTTTTTTTTTTAACAATAAAAGCAACTAGCATTTCCAAAAATACTCTTCTCATTAATGTATCAATCAAAAGGCAGAAACAGCTCTTGAATTAACATTGCTTGGAGGAAACTGCCTTAACTTTACAGTTACCAGAACAAAGTGCTTATTTTTGTTATCATGAAAGAAAAACTCATTCGTCCTTCAGCCTGCTTGTATTTCACAGCCCACCTGAGGCAGAGCAGCAGGTGTAGCAGTTTCTCCCAGTCAGTCGAAAATACTGGTGATGAATTGCGTATCTGCCCCCAGATCTCTGCCCTTCCTCCGAAAACCAATCTCTTGGAACAGGCTGAATGCAAACAGGGCTGTACAGGGCCACATGCTCTCCCTTGTGCTACATAACATGTTCTCCAAGCCCAGATGGAAATTTAGGGAATCCAAGTTCAGAGGAGGTAACTAAGGACAACAGGGTATAATGGAGTGGGCTGCAGAAGAGGATCATTAGTTTCCCGGTTGCTAGACTGCTGCAAGTCTCTCTCCAAAATGTGCCTTTCGCCTGTTTAGCAAATGCCCAAAAGTATTGGGCTCTTGTACACTGTGCAGCAACATTTCTGGCTTCAGCTTACCCCCAACACAGACTAATTTGCTTAGAGGAGCTTGAGCAGCAGCAGCTGCTACAGAGCCGGAGCTCGCGGTGCGACCAGGGAGCCTTTCTTCCTAAGTACCTTCAACTCTTTCTTCTGTTTGAAGTCCCACTTCTCCAGGTTCCTCAATGACTTAATCAAGTTGGCAGGTTAGTCCATGGGATATATTTTCCTGTCTTTTGCCTAAATCTAGTTCACACTTTGTAGCTTTGGAGACCACTCACCAATATCATGTCTCGCTGCTACTCTGCAGTCAACATTAATGGTGTTTTTGCTGTATGGCTGCAGAGGGAAAATAATCTGAGAACAAAGTTTACAGGCCAAATTGAAGTCACATCTCTCTCTGTAATAAACAGCCTTCCAATGTGATTGCCTAATTTCTTCCCACATAAAAAAGCTCCTTTCTACAGTTACCTTTTGTCTCCTTTTTTTTTCCCAATTATCAACTTAATGAGCCAACTTTTCACTTATTCCATTACTCTGCATCACAGACATTGTACTTTGATCTGAAATTTTGCCAAATGCTCTACAAAGTTATTGCAGTCCCCTTATAGCATGAATATCTTCAAACAATTCCACTACATTAATGAGTTATGACCTTTCTTCCTAACACTACAATCATTTTCCTGTCTTCTGCCCCTGCCTCCACATTGGTTTTTCCATCACTTGCTTATTCCTCCCTTTAGTTAAGAATATGCTGAAGGAACTTCTTAACCACTTCAAGTACAAATTCATACCTCTAATTTCCCTGAACGCCTCTATTTTCCAACCGTTAAGATTTTTCTTTGAGTGTCAGTTGACAAGTGACAAGCATTGTCCATGTATTTGAAGTTACAGCCGAGATCCACACAATCTCATTATGTACTATAATTAAAAAGTATCAATTGGTCTGATTGAAAATAGGGAATAAAATGTAACTTCCACTATGTGCCAAAATAGACACTCTAAGCAAAATCAGAGATAAATTCCATTTCAAACCTGGTCCTCAGAACTGATGTTTCTGGGGCAGCTAAATTGACAAACATTTTGCATTTGCATCTTCATTTAAAAGAAACCAAACCCAACCAAAAAAAAAAAAAAAAAGACAGAACCAATGCATACTTGCAGTCCAGCTTAAATTATCCAGGTAGTCCCTTTTGGTCCAATGCCCTTCTGCTTGCTTGATCACTTGGCTTGAGAAGTGAGATGAAGACATTGGCAACAATGCTGGCAGGAATGAGCCTGTTGTGAGAGACACGCAGAGACAAGGAGAGACAGGGTCTCTGCTGAGGTTTGAGGAGCTGCAGAGCACGTGCCAGATGGCACACACATTTCTTCCACGTCTGAACCAAGTGAAAACCAACACAAGTTCAAACAGGCTGTGTTGCATCGGAATGACATCTGTTTATAAGCATTGTATATCCAAACACGAAGCCTACAAAGGCTCCTAGACACTCCCAAAATGAGATTATTTGTTTTAACCAGAGGGATCCAAAGGCAGCTGAGTCCACTTGTGCCCTATGTGAAAAGTGGTGTGTTTCTGGAGACAGCTGCTGGCTCTGGCTGTGACAGGAAGGGGGAACCTCTGCCAGGGCCCAGCAGCCCAGGTGACCCTTGTGATTGGAAAACAAAGATTATTTTCATAGGCGTGCTTACGTAAGCAATAGTGCAGAGTCTCTTTTGCCCTTAGCCCCTACTCCAAGCCTGGATATCCACCTCAGGGCTGGGAATGTTGTTCTTGCTCCTCCAGCCCTGATGTCAAGCTGGGCGCCCACAAAGGTGACTGGAGGGTTGGCTGGTCACCACAGTGCTCCAGGGCCACCACACTGTGCCGGCATGGACACCGAGGGCAAGAGCAGTGGCAGCACAACACCACGTGCCAAGTGTGCCTTGGGGGTTTTATGGTTCAAGCAATTTTGCTGAGTTAAATGAGAACAAAGTGGTAAAGGGTATCAAGAGGCACTTTTGACCAGAGGCTGATTGGAGAAGCATTGCTCAGACAGGTCAGGAGGGAGCAGCCAAGACCAAACAAGGAACAGAAAAAATGTGGACAAGGGAGAGGGGGAAAGAAGAGAAAAATATATGAGCTGGTTTGTGTTGCTTTTTTATTAGTGTTGCAGACTTCATATTTGATAGGAAAAGTATCTCAATCATGTTACAATACCCCAGCAAATGAGTACATGTCCTTACAGTTGCAGAGATGCCATCTTCTCAGTCTCTGCTTTCTCCCTCAGGTTTTACAGATTCCATGTCTGTCTTTGTCCCCAATCCCTGAGGCACCCGTACCAACTCAGCACTTTCAGTTCTGCCTGATTTTATTTTTCTTATCTTGCACAGTTTCAATTTACATATTCTCACAGCTCAGAGACAGCTTTCTCAGCGACAGTGAACCAAGGTCAGGCAAGGGTGCTGCACAGAACAATCCCAGGGTCACGGCCAGCTGGAGCCCTGGGCCACAGACCACGCTGTGTTCCTGAGCCTAGCTGCATGGCTCAGGAAGGTCGTGTGGTCCCTCTGCGACATCTCACACACACTGCGTAGGAAGGACAACTGCACGGGCCAGATCCCACCTGGACCTGCTGACTCAGCAGACTGGTACCCACGGGGATGTACATCTGTTTCTGCACAGGATCTGAGACGCATCAGTTGAGAAAACTTTCACAATGATCCTATGAGGATCCTATATATCCTATGATATTCTGTGCACACAATAAACTGAAATGCATATACAATCTACCTGCATACTCGTTATATATACATGCACACATATGTAAGCTCTCTCATGTTTTCTGCCTCTTAAAACATACAGTAAACTGGACAAGATACCCTGGGAACCTTCACAGTCAGGAAGAAGTCATACAGCTTCAGTTGAACAGAAATGCTCATCCCATGTTAAACAATTTTTGAGGTTTAAAAAAAGAAATTCAGTGCTTTTTTCTTCCTTTACCTCAGAATTATTGCCAGACAAAAAGTACCACCCCCGCCGCCCCAAAAAATCTGTTTCCCTGGTATCTCGCCTCACTGCAGCAGGAATTTACACACATCTCTCAAGAAAACCACAGCTCCATGTTTATAGTAGGATTTTAAAGCTAGAGGTGACCTGTTCTAGTCATGGCCATGTTTAAAGGAATTGATTAAAGGAATTGATTAAGGGGTCAGAATTTCAATCTTGTACATTAATTCACAGACACTCAGAACTGTGTTCAGCTTCTGACTATTCACTGGATTATTGATACTGTTTTTCCCTGTTTTTTACTTTCTACATATTGAAGTCTGATTTTAAAAACAGCTCTTCATGTTTGTATCATTCATTTATGAATTCAGGGAGGAGGAAGGCAAGAAAAAAACCCAACATCCCCTAATCTATTTGAACAAAAATAAATCTTGCAAAAATCACCACTTCCAAGCTTTCTAAAAAAGATATTAGCAGCACACTCATGCATATACACCTCTTCTCTTCTTAGGTCAAGTTACAACAACAAAATAATGTCTTCTGGATTTTCTCTCCACTGAAAATTGTTGTGTATGGACAGTTTTCCTTCTGTTCAGAACTCATGGCAATCTGTAAAATCCTGCTGTCTCACAGCCATCAGAAGTAGGAATAATGACAACACAGTTCATAGAGTTTAAGTGTGAACATTTCAAAGGGTACCTGATTCCAGAAGGGAAATACTTGATTTGTAATCCAAGCATCAGCCTGAAAGGAACCTAATTACATTAACTACAAAATGCTTATTACAAGATTTTTTTTTTTTAATTTTATGACTCTGGTATTTTGAGTTATAAGAAAAGAGGTAAATTTACCCTACAAAGACTGCTTTTAATTTATCCTGTGAAAAGTATTAGAAAATTTTAAAAAATAGTTACTCTAAAATGACTTTATGATAATGGGTGATGATGAAGAATTTGAGTGCGTTACACAGATTATCTGCTTTGCAAACCAAAAAAAAATTACCAAGGTGGTCTCAATGACACTCCAAATGCCCCTGTTATGTGGCTTGTTTCTTCTGTCTAGCCTGTAAAAACAGATCTACAAACCACATCTCTGACAACATTTATTGCAGCTGTCAAAAAAGATTAAAAAAGGAAAGGCAAAGGAAACACAGTGCGTAAAGAAGGGAATTTAGGAACACGGGACTGCGCAATTGTTTCTGGGAAATCGGAGACAACCGCATAACAAAATTGTTTTCATAAGTTGATCAAAAACCATCTTAAACTAAAGTGACAGGAAACTCATTGGGGGAAAGCTGAGGGACATTGGAGGTTAAAGAGACCAATTTTTGTCTTTTTGGTCCTTGCCCACACAGCCACAGTAGCCATAAGGCACAATAACTCATCAGCTTCTCAGCTGCGCAATTACTTTTAAGCTGTTCCATTTATATGTAATTTGATTTATGAAGCAGATCATACAATTAACACAAGGAACAACAACTCATCACTACAGAAGATGATGCTTCTGCTGCCCCTGAAGTGACCGAACAGCCACCACTGTGGGAGGTGGGAGCTCCAGCCTTCACCCGCTAGGCTTAGCACAACAAGCTAAGTGCTCACAGAAGACAAATTTTATTTTGGATGGATTTTTTTTAAAAAAAGGAAATGTAGTTTATATTTCTTCATTTCCCCCTGTCAGCTGTCAGCTGTGCCTTGCGGAAATTAGCAACAATTTGTGATATTGGGCACTACAGAGATCTTAGTAGTTTGTGAAGTAGTTTTCATCTAGCTTTTATACAGGCTTCATACAGCGTCAGAAAGTCCACTTTGCACTCGAGGTCTTCCAGCTCAGCTTCGCCATTCCGCATTTTGAAAAGGGGTTGACTCTGTATTAGGTTTGATTTTTCTTTAATAAAGTAATTCTAATGTCAGGCAAAAGTAACACAGTAGATAATTGGGTCTGTTTTGTATTCAGATCCCTTTGAGAAGGAAGGGACCTCTACTTACAACTCTCTCTTTTCACAATAATACAAATGAATCAGAAAGTAAGAGCTTTTCCATCAGTGACCCAGAAGCACAAGGAGGAGGGATGTTGGCAATTCAGGTGCTGCACACTTCCTGGAATCTGGACTTAAAAGTTAAGTTTAACAGTTTGAAAATGTAACACCTTTTTGCCTTTTATAAAGGAAGTGAGGACTGGTTTTCTGTTTTCAGTAATCACCAGGGTATCCTCAGCATCCAATATAAAATCAGAGAACTCAGCATATTGTTTCGATCACTCATAAAGTAAAATGATACAACTTAGAAGTATAGTAAATATTTAAGTATCTGATAATTTTCTAATGTGTATTTCTAGATTTCTGAGATTGAGGAAGTGAAAGGGAGAGAGTAAAAGAGATTATGCTATTAAATTGGGGAAGAAAATCTCCATGTTGCAAAATGACCCTTTGTATCCCACCTATTTAAAAACCTCATGGAAGTGCTTTGTAAATTTTATTTTCAGTAGTCACACCTGGTCATCTATTGAAGGTAAATAACTCATTTCCTTTGGAGTACAATTATTCCAGAAAAATCTTTCATCAAAAAAATGTAATCCAGAGTGATAAATCATTTAGAACAATAAAATCACCTGCGTGAACAAACACAGCTTCTGTCGGTAACTGTACTGGCTTGCCCTAGGCGTAAGTTTGTTACATATGGGAAGTGATAATACTGGTGGTTGCAGTTCCCAGTACCACATTTTCCCTTCCCAGTTCACACCTACTCATAGCAATGCTTACCCAGCAGCAGTTACATAAGATGCAATTCCAAACATTTATAATCCACCTCTTGCAAACAATAAACCGCACCAAATTAGTCCCTGATGTGCTTTGTACTAGGAAAGCAATTTGCAGATCCATCATGAAGTACCAGTACCATTATTTGTCAGCAGCCAGTATGACCATTTTTTCTGAGTGTTACCTTCAAGGGCTTGGCTATATGAATTTGTAGTGGCTGTCACGTAAATGAGAGACCCTCAGGCAAAAGGACAAATTCAGGGTCATTTATTTCCCCCATTTCTGGGAGTTGGAGTACATATCCACCTGATGCAACGTCATGAGATGTCCCAGAAGCAACATCAGCAATGGCCGAGACCACTGATTTCCATTGGTGGTGACCACCGCACCCTACTCATGATGGCATTTGGGGGACCCTGAACCCTGCCGTTGCCTTATTGAACCTGTTTCACTTGTTTAGCTGTGTATATTTCTACTCAGAGACTATCCTTCAGGATAAGTTCTCTCCGCACACCAGCCATCAGCCCTTGAGAACAGAGAATGTTTCTTCACTCTGTATGTGTGCTTTTCCTTTTTTTAAACCTTCTCCATGGGACACGCTTCTTGCTCTTCTCAGTGGAATCCTGTCCTCACCTAGTGCTATGCCCAACTACTACAAAGAAAACTCAGTGTGTAACTTAACTTGAAAGGTAACAGAAACAAATCCTTTACTTCCTCATCAACATTTCACACATTTCATAATTATTATGTATAACTTTCTTGGTACTGCCATTTCCACACCCTTGAAGTAGTAATTTTCACTTCACCACATTTCTTTAAAATTTGCAGCAAGTGGGAAATGTTCAGGCCCTCAAACTTTACGGGCAGTGAACAAGAGATACTATTAACTCTGAAGGTTTTCCTCTGCAGTTCGTGTGCCAGATTCAACCAGCACGTAGGTTCTAGCAACCTGATCTTTCTGCGTCTTTCTGATGCAGCCACTACTCTGTCCTCTCAGCTGTGAATGTAAATGATAGGAACCTAAACCAGAGGACTGAGGCACCGGCAAGGGGCAGAAGATTAGCAGGAAATGTACACATGCTTTAGAAAAGATGCCATGGAAATCTTGTTACCAGAAAACAATTTAAAAAAAAAAAATTAGTCTATTATAATCCTTTTTGTTGACTTCAAAGAGACTTGAAAAAAAATTGCTACAACTTACACTGGATTCCAGTTTAAGCACAAACTTAAGGTAATGTCTTTTTCCCCCAAACCAAAATGCAACTAGGGCATTAGCCAGAATGGAAATATAAATGATTACTTAGCTCAGGTCTGATCTTACAGAGTCTGCAAAAATAAGCAAAGTAAGATCAGGACCTTAACCATGGGGAAAAAAATGCAAATATAATATGCATGTCTCTATGTTACATAAAATCTAGTGCACTTGCACTGGTTTAGTAGGTTGTATTATGCTCCTTCATGCTTGCATTTAAGGAAAAAGAATAATAAGGTGTTTGATTTTAGCATGCAAAGATTACAATAAACTGAAAAAGATAAAAAGCCTGAAAGAAAGCAGGGCTGCCTGCGGGCTCTGTTATCAACTTGGATGCCAGGCATTTGAAAATATGTTGCTTGGACATTTTAACATTAAGCTGTGAAAAATCGTCCCCTGCACACCTTTTTTCCTATGAATATTGGTGTTTGCTCTTTATCCCAAATCTCACTCACAAGCCCCATATGCTGTATCATATTCAAAACCCCAAACACTTAGTTTTGGATATAAGACCATAGTATTATTTGTGCTCTTGATTTAAATATCAAAGAGTTTAGTTTTTTAAAATTTTAAATTCTTATACTAAAGCAAAATTGATCTAAGATTTACACCTGAAAAGTCTCTATCAGCATATAACGCCATGAATTAATGTGGTATTTGTCCTGGAACCATCACATATTTCTGGATACTCCACATTATCAATGAGTATTAAACTAATTATCATTAAGGTTGCTTATTTACATTTCTGTTAATTATGTTTATAAAAATTAAAATATAAAAAGCTCATATAATATTACAAATGCTTATGACAGCCTTTCATTTACAGCCCTTCAAAAACTGCAAGAAACTACCATCTCTAGCAAAGTTCTGTTCGGAATGCCATCTCGTGGTTAGAAGTTGTATATAACAATGATTTGAGGTAATTTTAACTGAATTTTTACTCACAAAATATCTTTTTTTTGCAGAAACGAGCTATTCATGTACGACCTTTCAGAACTGTATAGTATCCCTTTATTAACCCTTCTGGATGAAGACGACAGAGCATACAGCCTTTCTGTCCTCAGCTGTATATAGTGCTCACTAATTACACAGGGAGCACTAGTTTCATTAGGAGATGGGATGCATTTATTAGCATTTTAAACAGAACCAGATTGCCACACGTACTTAGTAGAAAAAGTCCACTAAATACCTAGTCTATTTACATATAATTCAGTGAATTAGTCTAAATTATTCTCAAAATATGTTTCTAAAGCAGAACCCTAAAGTACACTTTACATTCTCTAAACTTTATGGACCATCTTTTGTTGGTATATAAAAGGTCAAGTTTAACTATAAAAAGGAAACATTGGATTCTTCAATTTGTCTTACATAGATCTTATTGTGAGCCAAAAAGGAATTTAAATTGGATCACAACTTGCCCACGAAAGCAGAGAAGTGACAGGTAAACAAAAATGGAAAGGGTCCAAGTGCACCTAATAAAAGATCTCTAATTATAAAAGCTTAGAAAAAATAATAATAAGTAGCTACATTCAATACAGCCAACACTTGCATAGGCACTTTCCCGGTATGTATGTTCACCTCATTTTCATAATGAAAGTATATATTGCTTGAACCATCACAACACATATTGTCTAATGAAATTGAAAACTAATGAGCTATGTCCTAATAGTCATGAGTCAAGTCAGGGTGGGCATTAGCAGTGCATTTGCAATTCTCTAGAGACAGAAAGAACAAGGCTAAACATATCCAATAGCCTATTTAGCACACAACTCGCTCTGTGCACTGATAATGCCAGGGCAGAACTGAAATGAGTTCACAATTTCTAGCACCCAAACCTCGGTGAATTACTGTTCATACTTTTGTTCCCATGTAGGTTACTCCTGGGGCAGCCAAAAAGGACTGCTATGATTATTCAGTTTGACCTCTTGCATGACCTGGATCTGACTCGCCTGAATTACTCCTCTTTCTATCGGATCATATCTTTTCAGGAAATCACGCAACGCATCCAGACCAGAGAAACCTTTACCATTCTGTATGTGCCTTTATCTTGTAACATCTCCAACTTCTACTAAAAATGCCTGGATCACGCTTTCTCTGGCAGATGGAACAGACCTTTACTTTATTATCAATTTTTTGCTCCTAAGATGGTTTTTATAGGTTAACTCTTCTTTCAATAACCCAAGTAGATTCTGCTTATTGAGACTCTCATGTCAGTGCTTCTTTTCAATCCTTTTATCGCTCTCATGACTCTTTTTCAGCCCCATTTTCCAGCATTACTGGAAATCATGATTACTGGTGTTGGGCATAGCATTCTTCTGGAAGGTTACACCAAGGCCAAATATAGACAATATTATTCCCCTGACAGTATTCCCATTTCTAAACCTGAGGATCTAACTGGTCCTTTTGGTCACATGCTGAAAATTCACCTTCAGTTGAGCGTGCACATCATCTCCAGACACTGTTCAAAGCCAGCATTTCCTACAGCAAATGGTTTTATTTCATAAGGACGTCCGCCAGCCTCTGCTCCCGGAGAGAGAAGTTTACTTTAGGCCACAGTGAAATGCAGCTTGCTTACAGCTCCCAACCAAGTAATTCATCTTACTCTGCTTAAGTGGCTTCTTAGCATTTAAGTTTTGTGGCATCTGTACATTTGAGCACTCATTATTATATTTTCTTCTATGTTCTTAACAAACTCGTGGTTAACAGCCAAATCCTGTGTGAACTCAGATAACTCACTGTTCAGTCACGGCTGTCCTTTCAGATTCACACTTTGAGATTTGGACTCAGTTACTGTCATGATGAATTTTATATTTGGGGGTGACATTTTGCATGTTTCTACAGCAATAGCTTATTTAAAATAAAAGAAGCTATTTGAAAATCTAAAGGTATTCCAAAAAACAGTGATAAAATATCTAAATAAAATGCTAGAGTAACAATCCCTGTGCTACACAACTGATTTCATAAAGTCTGAGAAACACTTTTCATGAAAAATGTGTTCCTATGTAGGAAAAAACTGTGGCTTCTCTACTTGGCTAAAGTTTATAAGATATTGTACATAAGTAAGTAAATCAGGTATTATTTCTGCTGAACAATTTTCCTATCATTTTACTTGCTGAGCTGTCAAAAAATTAGTCAGAGCCCATCTTAAACAGCTATCAGGGAATAAAGTTTTCTTGAGTAAAACACACAAACAGCTTAGATCCACCTCCACGCTGGGAAACCTTCAAAAATTATACCTAAGTTGGAAAGCAAGACCAAGACTGATGTATTTTAGAGTGCTGCATTCTGAAAAACCATTGAAGCAACAGCTTCCTAGTTCTGGTAAGTGTGCTGAGCACATTTATGACTACTATGAAAAAAACCAGTAACATTTAAATCCTCCTCCCACTGCCAATATATCCTCAGAATTAACTGCTTGTTCATATTAATTCACTGAAATTAATGACTCGCTTCTTATTGTTGTTTCAACCATTCAAGTAATTTTTAAGCCTGAGATTCTGAAATCATATTCCAAGTGAACCAAAGTTGCTCTGCAACCGTTAACAGAAAACCTGTGCATCCCTCCACTGAACTAAGCGTGAATAACAAAGATTCAACTGTCACAATTTCCTTTTCCATAATAATTTCTCAGAACACAGACTTTCCATGCAGCACCAGACAACCCATGGTGTACCGTAAACAGTGTTTAGACATTTGCTATGGGTTTATTTTTTATACATACTTTCCTTCCAGGATGATGCAAATTATCTCACTAACATCCATCAATCTCAGCACAGTGAATTACCAGATCATCTACTATACACCTAACTTTCAAGAAAACACAGGACAGAACATGTTTTTCAAGACTTAACAATATAGAATTCTGAAACCACTTATTTTATTGGATTTTCTTTATATTACATTGCTGAGGATTTATGAACATATTTGCAAAGAAAGTGCTACAGAGTGGATCCCACAGTATTTATTTAGAAAAAAATATAGTGGATACAAATGACTAATCCGTATTTCAGCCATGCCAAACATGATATACTTAATAACAATGTGTTCTTGATGTTCTTGAAGAGCAAAGTTGACCTTTTGAAAAACAAGAATCTTCCCTTTAGAATTACATCTGCTAAAATATTCCATCGTCTCAAAAACATAAACAGCAATTTTTTATACACCGTAAGAAAACAGAATTCTCTTCTGAAGTCATCCCTATCTGCTCTGTTCACCCTTTACGTCAGATCACTTTCTGTCACCTTGAGAAGCAGGACTGTGACTAACGGCAAGTAATCAGCAGCTGGTGATTCTGTAAGCAAAACAAGGTATTTTCCATACAAATACTCTTATAATAAAAAGGGTAAATATAGACACTACATTTGTCCTTATTTATATTTGTTACATTTGTCCTTAAGATTCTTCATGTAGTATCAGTGTTCAGCAAAAAAATAACAGCTATTAATACGCTCTTACTCCAGGTCAACAAAGCCAGTGGAAATGTGTGTATCTGCATGCTCACACTCTCTGTAAACCTGGCTTATATTGATTTAGAGCGCAACTTCCTGTCTTTACACAAATAGGAACAAACTGTGTATTTACCAAGCCTACACGGTTTAAAGAATCCTGCCAACCATCACAATGTAGATTTGCTTTTGTGTGTCACCTGCACACCATTTTTGCCTTATGAAGTCAATAGAAAATATTGCATGACAACGTTCAGTGTCCACAATGTCTGCAAAAGACGAAAAAACGGCACTTGTATCCACTCTTAATTATTAATGCCCTTTGAATCTTTCGTAATACTGACAGTGGGGAAAAAAAAAGTGCAATAACAGTAGTACAATGTTTGTTGAACCACAGTATTTTGCTGCCTGACAAGAAGAATTGCTTCACTCACTACACCATCCCCCCACAGGCAGCTATACCGATTTTGCCGGAAATTTTCTCTCTTCCATCGCTCCAGGCCCAGCATGACAAGGCAAGCCAGAAGATTGTGCATTACAGGTACCACAACACAGCAACAGCGCCTGGTCCAGGATCATAACGCGACTGCAGCATTTTATAGTGCCCATTACCAGAACCCACAAGCAGATGTGGGGCACAAAAACAGTTCACTGAAGTTGTAAGAAAGTCAAAAAATTAATTATCTTTAACTGTATTGTAAAAGTCTTTACATTCTGAGAAATGCATTAATACCATGCAGGCTCTTTAACTGCTGCCTTTATACACCCCAAGTTCACACTGAAAGCCCATAACTAAGCACAACTGCTTTTTTACTTATTCATAAAACCATTTCAACTGTTATAATGGTTCATGTGATATGAAAATAGCAACTAGAAATTTTACTAATACTTTCTCCTTCAAACCAAGCTTGAAGTACTGCCACAAACATTGAAACACTGATTGTTCGAGTCATGCCAAAATAAATCCTCTGTTACTTCAGTTCTGCCTGTTTTATCTAACAATCAGCTAACTCATGGTACAATATTGTCTTCTAGACTGATCTTGTTCAGAAATTCAGCTTTTATCTTTTAGCTACTTTCTATGAAAACACACTCTTCTTTTTAGACATTTCTATAAAATATTGTAACAGTGTGTGATAAATTGCCCTGTGACGTCAAATGGCATTAAGCCCCATGAAACTTGGTACTTCAGTATTTCCACAGAGTCCTTATGCTGAAACCAATTCCTGTTCCAGTAATTCAGTACAGGCAGTTGGGTTTGAGATTTTTTGGGGTTTTGCTGGGGTCTTTTTTGTTTTGGTTTTTTAAGATTTAGAACTTGGGTTTTATACTGAGCACATCCAGTACAATCATTACATTTTTTTTCCACTTGGAACTATTGAGAGACTCAGACTGAAACATACAGAAATACAAGGTGGATGTGCACCTACACAAGCAATGCTTCTTTTTTGGCCATATGACTACACAACTTTTTCTTACAGAACTTGGATTTTTTTTTTTAATTACATATTTATGGTCTTTTTCATGTTGTGTCTGGAAAATGATGAAAGTTCCTCTGCTCTGAGGAGAGACTGAAGAAGTTAGATCTTTTCACCATGGAGAAGAGGAGGCTCAGAGGCCACCTCAGAGTTTTCCAGTACTTAAATGGCAGCTACAGAGAGGACGGAGGCTCTCTCTTCACATGGAGCCACATGGAGGTGACAAGGGCAAATGGATACAAGTTCCACCAGAAGAAGTTTCATCTTGATATAAGAAATCAATTTTTCACAGTGAGAACAACCACTGGAACTACTGCCCCAGGGACATGGTACAGTCCCTGTCACTGGAAGTTTTTAAGACATGACTGGGCAGGGTGCTAGATAATTTCATCTAGGCTCCCTTTCCCACCAAAGGTTGGACCAGATGATGTTTTGAGGTCCCTTCTAGCCTCAGCTGTTCTATGACTCTGTGAAAATAAGAATAAAAAATTATTTTCCAAAGTTACTGCAGAAATAGTGAATGAGGACTGAGCAGAGAAAAGAACTAGAAGGGTTCTGAAAAGACATCCAAGAATGGCAAAATCTAGAAGGCTATTGTGTTACACCCTTGTTATCAGCTATATTTGATTTTATTGTACAATATATTTGCTGTAGCAAATGCACATCATGCTTGGGTCTTTTACTTTACACTGGAAGAAACGTAATTTTTTTTTAAATAGTTTGCTAGATGGTGTCTTCTTCACTTCTAATCTGGCAAAACGTACAAGCAGACACCCAGAGGTGGCTGGGGGATACAGCAACAGTTTGAGGACCCAAATGAGCCCTGAGGCCTAGGAGATGTTGCCTTTTAAAGCAGCAAAAACCATTATCAATCAGCAGCTCTTTTGCCAATGCTTTCCCTATTTGAATCTTGGTGGGAACCAAAACCTTCCATAGACAAACATCCTCACATTTGATGACTCTTACCTAGAGTGTAACCTAAAATAGATCTATAGATCTTAGATCACTTTGAATCTCTCTGATGCTATCACACTTTCCAGACACCAGAATTCATCCTTCACTTTCCTTGATGAGATGCCAACCACTATTTCATGCGGAACAGAACAGAATGGTAAGGAAATTAATTGAAGAAAGAAATTGTGAAGTATAGTTGTTATTTAAGGAGACTGCTGGTACTACTAGCAAATTCTTCTACAGCACTAAAAAAGGATTCTAAATTTGAAAGTTCAAATAGAAAAGATCCAGGAAAGAGACTACAACACATTGGAAGAAGAGTCATCTCAAAAAGGATTCTATTTGATACAAGAAAATATCTCAGAGGAAAAAATTGGCTGAAAAACAAAATAACCAGATTTTACATAAATGGTGGCCTCACAATACATAAAAACATTATACAAGATAACACACCACGAAACTGAATGGTTCAAGGATTAACAATATACTTGAATATTTGTAGGGAAAATAACCCTCATTAGCAACATACAAACATTATTACAATATCTTATTATGCTTCAGTGCCCTAAGTGAAGTGAGTTAAAGTTTAACTAATCACCTACTGACCAAATGATCACATCATTCTTGCAACAAAACAAGATCTAACAGTTTCACAAGGGTCAGACTTCATTATCTGCCTCCTTCCATGAAGAGCGCTTCAGGCTTGTGAAGGAGCCAGCACTGCCAGGGAAAAGCTGGCACCACTGCTGTCTGTACTAGGTATGACCTGCAAAGAAAGTATTGCAGTCTTCTATACTGTCAATTCACAACCTTTCACCACTATTAGAAACCTCACACACATTATTTCCAAATACTGCTGAAAAATTGACAGTTGAGTATAAAACAGCAGACGTTACACTGTGGACTGGACACAGGCCAGATGAATCATGACCTTACTAAAACATGCAGCTTGCTAAGAAGGTATCACAATTGACACAGTGGAC
>WKFP01015489.1:424632-461677 GCA_011057875.1 Pterocles orientalis
TTAGGACCTGTGGATGGATCTCATCAGGTCCCATGGACTTGTGCACCTTCAGGTTCTTTAAATGGTCTCGAACCTGATCTTCTCCTACAGCTGGCGGTTCTTCCTTCTCCCAGTCACTGCCTTTGCCTTCTGCAACTTGGGCAGTGTGGCTCGAGCTCTTGCCAGTGAAGACTGAGGTAAAGAACTCGTTAAGTACCTCAGCCTTCTCTACATCCTGGGTCACTAGGTCTCCTGCTTTCTTCCGTAGGGGGCCCACAGTTTCCCTAGTCCTCCTTTTATCGCTGACATACTTATAGAAGTTCTTTCTGTTACCCTTAATGTCCTTCACCATATTTAATTCTGTTAGGGCTTTAGCTTTCCTAACCTGATCTCTGTCCCCAGGCTACCTGTCCTTGCTTCCACCCTCTGTAGGCTTCCTTTTTTTGTTTGTGTTTGCTCAGGACTTCCTTGTTCATCCATGCAGGCCTCCTGGCATTTTTGCCTGCCTTCCTCTTTGTCGGGATGCATCGCCCCTGAGCCTGGAGGAAGTGATCCTTGAATATTAACCAGCTTTCTTGGGCCCCTCTTCCCTCCAGGGCTTTATCCCTTGGGACTCTGCCAGGCAGGTCCCTGAAGAGGCCAAAGTCCGCTCTCCTGAAGCCCAGGGTAGTGAGTTTGCTGTGCACCCTCCTCACTGCCCTGAGGATCTTGAACTCCACCATCTCATGGTCGCTGCATCCCAGGCTGCCCTTGAGCTTCACATTCCCCACCAGCCCTTCCTTGTTGATGAGAACAAGGTCCAGCATAGCCCCTCTCCTGGTTGGCTCCTCTATCACTTGGAGATCAACACATTCCAGGAACTTCCTGGCCTGCCTATGCTGTGCTGTGTTGTTCTTCCAACAGATATCAGGGTGGTGGAAATCCCCCATGAGCACCAGGGCTTGTGGGTGTGAGGCTGCTCCTATTTGTCTATAGAGGGCCTCATCCCTGGTCAGGTGGCCTGTAGCAGACACCCATGACCATGTCCCCTGTCCCTGCCCTCCCTTTGATCCTGACCCACAGGCTCTCTGTTGGCTCCTCATCTGACCCCAGGTGGAGCTCCATGCTTTCCAGCTGGTCTTTGACATAGAGGGCAACACCCCTCCTCGTCTCCCCTGCCTGTCCTTCCTAAAGAGCCTGTGTCCCTGCATTCCAACACTCCAGTCGTACGATCCATCCCACCATGTCTCTGTAATGCCAATAAGATCATAACACCGCAGGCATGCACACATCTCCAGCTTCTCTTGTTTATTCCCCATACTACGTGCATTCGTATAGAAGCACTTAAGTTGGGCTCCCAGAGAGGCTGGACCTCCTGTGTGCTGCCCACCAGCCACCCTCAGGCCAGCCTGTGAACCTTTTCCAGGCTCTGGGCATTTGTTGCTGGCTTTTCTGTCGTTAAATACCTCTCGCTTGTTGCTCATACTGCGTGCACTAGTGTAAGTGCACTCGAGCTGAACTGTGGAGTCCACTCCTACCCTCACCATGACACCCCTGGGCTTGTCTGTAATATAACCAAATATAACTTTGGGGTGGATGGCTTCTGGACTAGTTATTAAAGAGCTGTTGTGCTTCACTTAAAAGCTTGAGTGATTGTATTTCTAAACAGCTTGGTTTCTGCATAACGTTTTGTGTACTCATTTTTTGTTACCGAAAACAACTTTTACAGTGGAAGCCTATAATACAGACTTCATGCAATACAGATACCACATACAGCTTGCTCTGTGTGTTTAGGTATAAACATTTCTGTAATACTATAGTAAATCTGCAACTGAAGTAGAAAAAATGTGTTTTGATTGCTATTATGTGTATAATGTTAGACTGAAAGCAATATACTAGCATGTGAGTTGAGGCAGAAAATGTATCAGCACACTATACTGCAATTATTTGCATAAAAAGAAATATTCTTTTTCTTTCCTGCTGCTTACCCTTTGCTTCAGAACACAGGTTTTTCTGTATGGTATCAATCATTACCACCAGCAGCTGTTGTGACATCATAGTATCTGACATCAGCAGAGAAGGAAGGAAAAGATTTCAAATGAACTATTAAAAGCCAAATTTTCACATACATAAAGTTCCTTTCATAAATTTGTCAGGGAATGGCTTTGAAGACTTCACAGTGATTCTAGGCTATATTTCTCATGCATCTTAAAATTGTCTATGACATGCACTAGGAAAGCGTGGGTGAGCAGGAATGTGTATTTTGTTCTTTGCAACTTATTGTTAAGCAATTTATTTTTGAAAGATACAAGCTAGAAGAAAGCTGTGGTTTTGTAAAATGCAAATTGTATTTACTGTTTACTCAAAAGAATGACTTGTACTGTATATTTTAACAAAACCACACCAATTATAAGCACTTAATAACATGTCACGTTATCTCCTAGTGAAGTACAAGATGCCTTTCTTAAGAAATGCAGTGTAATCACACATGGCTGTTTCTTGTGGCTTAAAATAAAAAACAAGATTTGACTCAAAACCAGCATGCGTTCCCACTGCTGCGCTCTCAGCTTTTAGTTACCCATAGACCATTTGGCTGAGTTAGGTTCAGGATCTGGATTTGGTTTTAACTCTCTCTGAGAAGTTTGACAAAATAAATTTCCAGCATCCAAAGTATTTAACTCTATTTATATGTTCAGGAAATGCCAATAATTGAAGGTGTAATGTTCATGAATCAACTAATATGTACCATCAAGTATAACTTAACGCAAAAAGGTGAGTAAGCTCAATTGTTCTGATAGAATTGTTCCTTCAAAAAATATATTAAATAATTTCAAATTGTTTTTATTGGGCAGCTTTTCTCCAGCTTGTATTTTCAGAACTGTAAGTCCTGAATATGATCATCTGTTTCTGGAACTCCTTAGAGCCAAGTCAGGCTGAGACCCAGTGTGCAGACCTGAGAGCAGAACTTTTGCTGTGATATTTTGAAACAAAAGGAAATTATAATGTTCTCTGGTTTAAAAAAAATGTTTTAAGCTGTCTTCTTGATTTAAAAAACCCCACTAGTGTATAAAAACATAGCATCTCGGACATTTCTTAACATCTTAATTTAACACTAAAATGTCTCTTAACTAGTTTTCAGGAGCTTCCAACCTCCCCTATCTTTACTATGGCATTTTTACTGTGACACAAGCTGCTCAAAGTTTTACTGGGTTTTCAAACATCTTCTGAGCACTTGCTGAGGGTGCAAGTTGTGTAATTAAGCAAATATGTTAAGGATGTAATTTAAACTTATTGGTGCCAGTGGTAACCTTTCTACTGACTGTGACCAGCTGGCAGATGAGTTAAAAAAAAAAAAAAGATGGAAAAGTTAAAATCCTCAAGATTGATCAAACACTTTCCAACAAGCAACTGTGTTTAGAATACACTATTTTTTTACATTTCTTTTTTCCATATTTGGTCTTTCCAAATCATAACTTCCAGGTGTTTCACCTTCACAGACAGACCATAGAATTACACTAGCCCTAGCTGGAATAGGGTTTAGTCTTCAGAAATTCAATACATTCTTGCAAATATAAAAGTAAAGTTTCAACAAAATTGTTAATTGTGATCTATCACTAAAGTTAAGTTTCAACTTCATGCTGCAAAATCGGCCACCACTATGGGAGTTCTGTCCACAGGGTAAAAAGTACCATTGCCAGTTGAAATGTTCTCTAAACTAGTCAATTACTGATAAACAATGAAATAATGAGAAAGAAAATAACCAAAATACTTCTAGCACTTTATTTTCTCAAAGTGGTATTTTAATGGTCAATATTAAAATGGTAACCATCATAAACCACAGCTAAACGGGGTATGAGTGCTCTATTGGTCAGTAATATAAACGTTGCCACAAACTGAAAATATTTCCTGTTGGAAGTTGTGCATGACAAAACTGCGTATCTATTATTTAAAAATAGCAACATGAAATTATGCTAAATATCTCACTGGCTGTTCTTCAGAATGAAACTATTTATGTCCAGGAAGGAAGGGATCAGATATGGCATCGTCACAAACATAGGGAGTTCCTGATTGTATGGCTCCGATAGAGCTGCCTTGAGCAACGTCGGATCTGACAGGAGCATGTGGGCTCCATGTGGCTGGTCTCAAAGCACGGTGGGTCCTTGGGCTCTGCATGCATTCCTGGGGACTGTCTGGGACAGTTCCTCAAAATCTTTCTTGCAGAGGAGTAACCTCATTCCCCTCATGAAACCATAAGGGCAGAATTCTGTGGGAGAAATAATATGTGAGAAATTCCTCACTGATTTGATTTTCCTTGGTTTCCGTAGGGGGGGTTTATTACAGGAGGGCATGTTCTCTCCCTTTGTATATTTTTGGGAAAAATTGGCATTACAAACTGTTGTTGTGAGCACTCTGCCACAAAGCTAAAATCTAGCACCTTCACTGTCATAGGTTTCAGGGAAAACTACATATCTAACCATTTCAGCCCTCGTGAAGGCAGACATCTTTCAGATAAGAAAGCTTCACAAATATGCAGATTAATGGGAGTACTGGATAAATCCTAACCCCAGTCAATGCTTTCATCCTCGGCTTTATGATGCCTATAATATTAATAACATAATTACAGGAGAGACAGGTGGCAAAACCTGTTATTAAGGTTACCTGACATTTCCCATAGCCAGGGAAGGCAGCTGCTGAGCCCTGCAGCTGAGTGGGATCATCCACGCCAGTACCAAGAGGCATATTAAGCCCAACAAAGCCAAGGAGGACTGGCCATTTTCTCTCCATGAGTGAACATCTGAGGTAGCAATGTATACTTGACTACTGAATGCCTAGATTGTTGCTTTTTTTTAATTCTGCCTTGATCTTGCTCAAGCTCCTTTTTGTATGCAGTAAACAAAATACGAGCAAACTCAGGGTTTTCATCCTCCAGGCTAGGCAGTGGCATTATGGTAGGGATACAAGACGAGACAAGTTTCATTTCTGTTTTTTTCTTTTTTAATGTTTAAAGGATGCTGAGGTAAATGTGACTTTCATTTCACCAAGTTATAAAAAAAGATCCTTATTTTTTTTTCTGTACTTCCAACAAATGGTTGTAGATGAGCAGGCATAGCCAAATAGTAGACTCCATTCATGTCAGCTGGTCTCGGCGCTGCTATGACATGAGGATGACCTCCTGTTCAGTCACAGTACTAGCCTGTGTTGTTAATTTGTTACTCCGTGCCTACCTCCACATTGACTCCACGGTATGTAAAAATTCATACAAATATGCAAACACTGGAATAATTTTGTCTTCAAATCCTTCCTCAAATGTTCTTTGCAACGGTGCCCACCAAAAATTTACCAACAGCTGAGCTGCTGCTGAGCTGAGATAGGGCTTATCTCACTGACCTGTGCAGTTTCCTCGAACTTCCCTGGCATGGTAGCCCGTTGTTTCTTGGTGTAGGATTAGATTGTAAGTTATCTGTCATGTGGATCATCTTTTTCTCTCTTTGCTTAGTGTCTGACACAATAAAATTTTTATCTGTAAGTAGAGCTCCTACATGCTTATAATAACAATTATGATCATCTGGGGATGAATTAAGACCATGCAGTAAAGGGAACCAATTCCAGTTGTTTATTAAAAGGATCTGTTTTCCAAGAACTCCCATCTCATTTGTTTCAGCAACTGGAAAGTAGGAGTTGAAGTAAGAGAAATGAGATTTAAAGCACTTAACTTATTCCCTGGAGCAATATTATTTATTTATGTCTTCGTCATAGAGTGTTTTTGAAATATCTTATTATACCTGTCTTTTTTACCGGTAGCTATTAATACTGTATTTCTCATTTTTGGGGTTCCTGACCTGACTTCTGCAATTTGAGCCTATGTTTTAAATACAGGATGTAAGTGCCTAAAGTTATAAGCTGTGCTTTGAACCTAGACAGTGCTATATAATAGTTTGAAAGCTATTGTCCCAAACCAGTCACTGAAAATTAATGAAATTAATGTTTAATTGACTCTTGCTAGGTGAGAGCCCCATATGGAAAATTCAGGTGACTCAATCCTCTAATTCCCAGAGCTGCTGTAAAGATAGACATGTCCTTCTAGAACTGTTCTGTATTGCTTCAAGGGCCATATTAAAGCTGAGGAAGCAATGTAATAATTCTGTCTACAGAGGAAAAAAATCCAGTGGTGTTCAACATGTGGCCCCAAGACCTGCACAGTGAGGAAACAAACGCTGTTTTGCTGTTTGCTCAAGAAAATGGTCTGTCTTGCACAAACGATAAAATTAGTAAATGGTCTAAATCCAGCATTCCAGCGCCCTCAGGGAGTGGGTCATTCTGCACAGCAGCAGAGCTCCAGGCTTGGCCAGCCGTGCGCATTTAGCATGCCTATGCTACAGGAGAACTTGCTGGACCAGATTCTGCTTTTCAATACACTTCTGTTACTGCACTGTTTATCCTAAGCAAGCTGTGAAGTACACAAAATTACATCAAAGACCACTGAGCTATTTTGGAAAAAGAAACATCCTTAAACTGTTACTCATTTACTTGTTTAAAACACTCAGAATTATTTTGTTTTGCAGATTTTCCCAATTTGCTGCAGTTTATTAAAAAAAAAAAGGGGGGGGGGGGATGAAGACAAGTGAACAACCTCCTTTAAAAAAAAAACTAACACTGAAATTCATTACACTGTGTGTTACCCACTATGTATTTACAATTCCCTGACTAGTTTTCATGGCCATGCGTGATGAATTTGTCATAGGATATGATGTGAGCAGCATTTCTTGAAAATAATCATCCAAATGTCAATACTTCTCAACAGCTGGTCAGGGGAAATACTTGCATAATATTATGAGGGAAATAAAGTTTATTCTAGTATTAAAAAAAGATAAGGAAATTTTTGTTTGCATTTATTTCAGCTGTAAAGAACTCTGTATTAATAACATAAACCTGGAAAGCAGGAAGAGTATCTTCAGGAGCCAGGAAATTGCATAGTGAAGCTCCTGCTGCTTTAGTCTGGCACAGTGAGATTCATAACAAACAAAAATGTAGTTTTGTATTAAAGATGTTTATCGTAGACCGTATTAGTCAAAGCCCAGAGTTCTGTTAAGCAGTGCCTAACAGTGATTTAAAGGTCATAAAAAATTAAAACACAGACTAACATCTTGAATGGCAGTTTCAGCCATTTTCTTGAAGTTATTGTAGTTAATTTTCAAAGCCTAAATCAGTCTCATAGATGAGTACAGGTTAACTGTGATAGCTAAATGCTCTGAGCTTTCCTTGTGGATCTCAGATGCTGCAATTGCTTTAAAGCTGAACTTTCCAATTCTTCAAGGTGCTAATTCTGCTGAAATCACTCCATCACCTGCTGTAGCAGAGTAGTCACCAAGGGGAACTATAGCATCTCTACTACTGTACATCAGAGGATGCTGCCTAGTCCCGCCTAATTGGACAGCTTTTCCTGCGGTCTCCCTAGGCTCTTGAACGGTTTGAAATACTGCTTCATGTTCTCCCAGATGTCTGTAACACTGTCTGGCAAATATGTTTTGCTGCACTCAGGGTCTACAGACTGGGTAACTGCCTCAGATAATGCAAAAGAACTCAAAATTCTGGAATGTATTAAAACTGGATATGAAAACAATTTAGAATTGCTTTCAACATGCCCCAAAGTGCTGTACATACTAGACTTTTTGTTTTTAATATTCTCATCAGTGACCATTTTACCCCAAAATGTCTCTCTGCAACAACTGGAGGTGTTGCTTACCTTGTAGCCACTAAGAAATGCAGGTTTATGCTCGATAAGATTGTTTACAGTTCTGCTGTTCACATAGAAGCTGCAGCAACAGGCTGAACCAGAGTAAGAGCTCTTGCTTCATCCCCTAATTGGCAAGCTTCTACCTAGGTAAGCCATGTCTCTTTAAATATTCTGGATTTTCATGTTTTTCTTGTCTATTTTTGGTGTTTACATAGTAAACTGAGTTGTCAAATGTTTGTTATAACTTCTTGGGAGGAGAATACATAAAGGAGTTGCAAAGGCTAACAGGTAACTCCATGATAACGTTCATCTTGGATGGCTTTTCTGATATATCCATGCCCCCAACCTTCCATTTTCTATGTCTTTACATTGAAGTTGTGAAAGGGTGGATACTACATGTCCTGCTTTTATCAGTAACAGGGTAAGAGAGGACAAGATGTGTAACTGAAATTATAAAGTTCATTCTGTAAAGGCCTAAGATATAAATAGATTCACAAGGGATTTGCATATAAGTCTTAACTCTGCTTTGTTTCGCTGTGTGTTGCTTCTTCCATCTGCTCCTTTATGTCTTTTGGCTATGTGTCCAGACCTACTTGTTAGTATGATTTTCTTTGTTCTTTCCTCCTTTGATCATTTCCCATAGTTGTATATCTGAAAGTGTTTATTCTTCTCCTCCTATTTTTAGTTTATAAACAAACAGCTAAACAAAGATAACAGAAACTTAGACAGTTAAGACCCTGATATCATGTTTTACATAATCATATTTTGGCCCTAATTATAAAAGGTTTTGAAAATCTACTGTAAATTCATTCATTCTACACCAGTTCATACCGTAAAAAAACCAATGTAAACATTCAGTGAGTGCACATACTTCCACAGCAAAATCCTTAGCAGCGTCAGTTTCATCATGCACAAAGAACTTCATTAATTCTGGTTTCTGGTAATTTTGTGGGTTTCTAGAACCATGAATTTGTCTCATTTGCAACAAAACTTTAAAAAGTATTACATCTTATGCCAATTAAAAAAATCTTACATGGAGAAAAACAACTTTGGGGGGTTGGACTGGTGGCTGTTGATAGCAGCACTACCCTTCAAACTGTACCCCAGTTAAATTTATCTAGTTTTCATTTCCATATTCTTATTTTTTGTTATTAGTGACACAACACTTCATTACACTGCTGAAGTAAGTGTTGTAAAATTGTTGGAAGAGAAGAATACCAAAAAGAAGGCTTGACCAAGTTCAGTTGTCCAACCTTGACAAGAATAACAAACATTTCCTCCTTAAGTTTTTCAGCACAATGCCAGAGGAATTTATTTTTTAGTATCTTGTTCATGCTAATCTTTTCCAAATTGTTAAGCTTCTGTCTGTGGTGTAGTTAGAACAATCTCTTGTATTCCAGTGGTCTGATAAAGTATGTGTTTAAAAAAGACAGAAAACTCTGTAACAATAACCCAACTAGTCCAAAAGGCAGGAGGAACAAGTATGCATACAGCAGTGGCAAAATTAAGGTGAGATCCTAGCTGTAATCCAACTAGCTTCAAAACTACACTTTAGTTCTGTCATGTTCATGCAAAAGCAGCTCTGTCTGTAACGTGGTGGTAATGTAATCAGATTGCACCAGCTTTAGGGTGAATGTGGGCTTTAGAAAGGGTTCTTGCCCGCCTCCAAGAAAGAAGAGTCTTCAAATCTTGAGAAGTCAATGTGGGCACAAATCAGTGGCATTTAATCCCAAAAATTAGACTAAATATTAGACCTTTTTTCTGAATAGTTCCATGAAATATTGACATGCAATTGAAATGCAAAAGTATTTAGGGATTTTCCTAATATTAATATCTCCTATGTATTTTATAAAAATATTTGTATTTAGTTTATGTAGGTTTGTACAGATCTGTATATGCTGTTTATCAAATTCACTACCTTTTGTTAAGTTTATTTTAAAGCACTGTTAACATGAACTATCCTTTTCCAGCATACCTCAGTCTTCATACACGGGCAGCGTGTCTGAGGCAGACATATTCTGGAGTTGGTCCTCTGTTCTTTCAGACATGTCAATTGTAGTGATAGTTCTTTGACCCACTAAAAAGCAAACAGATCTGGCTTCAGATAAGAAAAAAAAAACATCGCAAGATAATTTTAAATTACTTTAGTACTTAGCCAGCCTTTAATTGGTGATTAATTTATAGAAGCCTTCTTAACACCAGATTCTCACTGTCCTACGAGTTCTAATGTAAGTGCACTAACAGGATGCACCTAAAAAACATCCCACCAAAATCCTAATGTAGACACACCCATGGTGTTCTTTGGATTCATCTGTTATGAACTGAGACCTGTAAGTCCTACTAAATGACTACTTTCTAGAAAGCAGTGCACCAAATGGAAACATCTTTCTACTTGGCCTGTAAGAGCCCCTCAGATGTTACCAAGCATATTTCATTACGCCCAGGTCTCTCCTAAAACTAACTTTTTCTTCCTGTAATAATTTCTAGTATAGGAATGACAAAATTCTACCAGTTGTATATTTAACAGATAAATACTGTAAACTATTAGCAACTTCCACTTTTAGGAAGGAAGGCAGCGTGGTTCCCCATCTCCTCTTCCACTGTGCAGCCGGCAGGAGCGACACGGAGGTGAGCTGAAGGCACTGGGAACACACCACAGGTGCAGTGGTGGGGACAAAGGACCGCCACTCAGCGAAGATGGAAAGCAAGATCAGTGCAAATTTGCTTCCTGACATCTTATTTCCCTCCCAGAGTATAAGCAAACATCCATCTAAACCACACCATCTTCACCTCACCCGCTAACTCATTCACTGCCTCTGCCCACGCCTTCCCACCGGGATGTCCCCGCCCCGCCGCTCTGTCACAGCTCCGGTCTCCTCACGCCGCAGGGACCGACCCCCGCAGCGCCAGACGCCGCCGTGCCCCGGGCGGGCCCCTCAGCACCTGTCCCGGGCTGTCCGCACAGTGCCGCGGACGCCTTACAGCCGCGTCGCCTCTCCTCATTACACACCTTCAGCCATTCAGCCGGGCTTGTCACGGCGTGTTTGCTGAGCCCCGGCTGCCGGCGGGCACGCCGCAGGCCCTGCTCCCCAGAGAGGCGGCGGAACCGGCCTCAAACACGAGATGCAGCTGCTTGATCCGGGGCCAGCCCCCCGGCACCCCCCGGCTCCTCACCGCCTCCCTCCGCCGCGGCTCCAGCCCCGCCCCGCCGCAGCCCCGCGGGCGGGCGCGGCGGAAGATGGCCGAGGAAGGCGGCAGCAGCGCGGCGGCGCGGAGCGGCGGAGGCCGCGGCGTTGTGGTAAATGCAAAGCGTCGCCCAGCCCGCCCCGGCCGCTTGCCGCCCGCGTTGCGCGATTCCCCCCCCCTCGCCGCTCCTTCCCGCCCTCCGCCGCCATGCGCTGCCCCAGACCCCGCGGCTGTCTGGCTCCCCTTCCCTGCCCGGCCCCGGCACGGCTGCGCTCCCTGCCTCGCCCCTCTGCCCGGCCGCCACCCCGGGGCCGCCGCCAGCCCCTGCGTGTCCCCTCACGTCCTTCCCGCCCGCGGAGCCGCCCTGCGAGGGTCCCCGCGTGCTCCGGGCTCCTCCAGTCGGCGTTTGGGCCGCGTCCCCTCGCCCGGCTCTCGTCCCCGCGTTTGCGTTGCCTCACTCCGCCCCCCGCCCGCCGTGGCTGCCGGAGGGGGCCTGTGCCTGGCCCGGCCCGCGGGCTGCGGTGGGAAGGGGCGTGTGGGGCTCCCCGGCCCAGAGGCAGGCTGGCCGGCTGGCTCCCCGGGCTGCACCGGTCCTGAATCCCGAGCGGCGGCTGTGCGTTTCCCCGCAGCTCGAGGGGCTGAGATCAGTATCCCCAAGGATCCCGAGGTGTCTGGCTCCCGCCGAAATGCTTAGAAGCCTTTGCGGACCCGAGAGCCCTGTGAAAACACGCTCTTGGGCTTCTCAGTTCTTCAGGGGTGGGAAATCCCCTGTGCTTTGGCAGTGCCTTGCGACTGCTTACGGGGCTGGGAAAATTATGCAAAAGTAAATGAATGTGCTCATTGTTGTGAGGGACAAACCAGATTTTTCTGTGAAACAAATACCGTGCTGGTGGGTTATCACTGCCACCGCCTTGTTTTATTGTAGCGTTAGGATTTTAACCGAGTTGCAGAACAGCCGCCCAGATCCTGGCCGGGAGCTGAGGGCTCTGCGTAGGCAGCGGTTGCACCCTGTCCACAGCAGCATCCCCTCTACCCCTCTTCCAAACAAGCCCATCAAGGTGTCTCTGGAGCCACTATGGATCAACCACCTCCCCTGACACCTGTGTAATAAATGACATTTTAAATTACATTTTTAATGCACCAAAGCAATGTGAGGATGTTGCAAAGGAGGTGAATGCTCGTAACCATATTCTGCTGTACTGACTTCATTTCTTTTGCTTGTTATGCACAGCAACCTCCCCAAAAACCCAACCAAAAGTAAGGCCAGTGCGGTATGATTTAAATTTATGAAAGCTGGACTTTTCTTGATGTTCACTCCCTTATTTTATACCAAAGTAGAATCCGTATCGTTGTTGCTTTGAGGGGAGTACTGTGCTTGGACCTCATGTGTACACACTTTGCCAGACAACAAAACTAGCAATGTTCTTCCATAGCTCTTGCAGTGGAATGTCTCCAGCTTCTCTTTACACCTCAGAGGAACACTTTTGGGGTATTGCTATGTATTTGTATTCTTTTTTGTATCCATTCACATCAACTTTTTAAAGACCTGCTGAAGAATTTCTGCTGGGCTGCTTGAGCATGCCAAACCTGAACTTTAAAAATAGCTCTTTCTTTCACAGTAGGACTTTTTTTTACACACTTGTGTACCAATATATGTAGAATATATATTTATTTATCCAGTTGAATACTGTCTTTTTATTGAAACAATCACAAATGTTTCCTTTGTATTTTCAAGGGCTAAAGCCAGAAGTAAATAGAAGTTGAGTTTGATTTGGGGCAGATATTTTTTGATGCTTAGCTATTAAACTAAGGATAATCACACTTCTTTTTTTTTATAAATTCACAGGCAGAGTACTCATAAAAAGTTACAGTTATTTGAAAATTGTCCTATAGCTTAACACTGTGATTAGCTTTAGGGTAAATGAGAATTTCTAAGCCTTATGTTTGGGAAGTGCTTGTTTAAAAGAAAGAAGAATATGGAATTGGCTTCTTATATGAGAAAAATAACTTATTAGAAAGTACGTGTGGATTTAGTCTTATTTGTCAAATGCCAGTGAACACCTGTAACTGAGAACTTCTATATTATTGTAAAGTGATGCAGTTTATGTTCTTTTCTTCAAGAGAACCAGAAGATATATAGGAGAATCTAAATTTAATCCTGATCCTGTTTCATAAAGGACTTACTGTAACCTAAGTAAAAGCTATTGGTTTGTATGAATTCTGAAGCCATTTTCATCCATTTAGTTTGATCTGCTGCATCACACTAAAACCCTGCAATTTGACGGGAATGTGTAAGTAAGCAATACTGACGGGGTGCTCAGTGGGTGTTCATAGTACTTCCTCAATTTAGAGCACTATATGAAATTGTTTCATTTTATGTTAAAACACTTTTGAACAAAATCATACCAGACAGTTCATTGCAGATCATTTTTAAACATTGTTCATGTTTAAAAAGTGTCAGCCACCCCTATGTACTGAAAATGAAGATGGGAAAATAGGCTTCCCAGGCCTTCTGGAGCAGCGTTTTTGGAGCAAGATTTGCCTCTAATTAAAAACCTTGTCAAGGAGGATATTTATAATCTCCTGTTTCCATGGAAATGAGGAACATAACTAAGTAACTTTTTTGTTATGTGTAGTTTCAAGGCTTGTGTAAGTTGGTGGACAATCTTTCAATGATTGCAGTGATCTCTGAGTGATGCTCTCTATGGGCAACAACTTTTTTTTTTATACAGAAACTGTTCAGCAGAGTTAAGAAGAGACAACAGTCGAGGTGTCTGTAGCTGTCAATGAATAGGCAAAAAAGTTCCAATCAAACAAAAATCCATGAGGCTGAACAGTTTCAGTACAGCATTAGGTGGGGCTGTGTGTAAGTTCAAGAAGACTAGATGTGGAAGAACCGCTCAACATCAAATATGTTGTGTTAGCCTACATATTTTTGAGATATGGTTTATTGCTCTACTACATGAAATCATAAGCAGAGGTTAGTAGTTTCAGAGATGGTCCTTCAAAGGCTATGTTTAGCAGAAAAGCCATTAAGATATGCACTTCACAAAGGCAAGTTTCTCACCAAGGTTCATGTGTCCAAGCTGTAGAAAGAAGAGAGACAATATATGACTTGAGGAACGTGGTTCTAAAGAAAACCTATTAGGTGTTGTTTTTTATCCTGAACCAGTACTGAAGCAAAGCCTTGTAGTGATTCCAAGATACCTTGTGAACCTGCAGGTCTTGTCTTTCATAAGGAATTGTGAAAATTGTTGGTTTGGAATTTGCTTGGCTCTTGTCCTGAGGACTTCGCATCTTTGTAGTTTTCTGAAGCCTTTGCCTGTTGGCTGAGTTTTGCCCTACTTAATCTCTACTGCCCTTGCATGCAGTGGGATCTCCTAGTTGTTGTATTCAGATACTTATGAAACTAATATATATTAAATCTGTAAATTTTTTTTTCTGTAAATATATGGATTTACAGACTAGCTGATAGTGAGGTGAGATGCAAGCATCTTTGATGACTATCTAAATTAGGAACCTCACCTTTAGCAAGCAGTACAGTCTTCCACTGATTTGTACAGATACCATCCATGAACCATATAATTTATTCTCATGTGCTGTTTAATCTGTAGACTATTTATTTATTTATGCATGACTTTAAAATACCTCTAAACCAGAAATGTATGATTTTAATATATGATTTTATGACTTTTAATGCGACTGTCTGAATCACCCATTGGAGGATCCTTTCTTACTGGTAGTGTTACATTTGCATTTTGAGTTTGAAAGTAGTAAGAAACTTAGACTTGCCACTAGTTTCCTGTTAAATATTTCCTCATTCTATCTAATTGTTTGTGATTTCAGGTCAAATTTTCCGCGTTCTATGGGGAAAAAACTGTAGCATTTGATTTCTGAGATATACTGAGAAGCAAAATAATTAATAGGAAAAGTGAAATAGCAAATTATAACTGGAAGAGTGTGTGTCATACGATTAATTCAGCCAATAGAGTGTACTAGAACACTGATTTTGTATCAGTTACATATTGTCAAGCACCATGAAGTATTCTTAACTGTACTATTTGATATTCAGATTTCAGACAACTGGCCCGGATACAGTCTGGATTTGTTCACATATCCTCAGCACTACTACGGAGATCTGGAATATGTGCTCATACCTCACGGCATTATTGTTGACAGGTATGTGTCACTAGTTTTATTATTTTTTATAAAGCCTGTCGTCCACAGACAGTGTGTATATAACATTTGTCCTAAAATATTGTATTAGCAATTACAAAACTACTTTTATTTCTTTATTTTGGAAAGTAAAAAAGTGCTTAAAGGTTAGGAAATGCTAGACTTGCAGTTGCCTTGGCAACTCCCTGTCTAATTTCTTTCACCTTATTTCTGATTTGGGCATTGAATGAGACAGGGGTCCCACAAAAAGGAGAGTGTGACCATGTAGTGAAATTGGCATTGGAGTGTAAATTACAGAAGAGCTGAACTGAAGGTGAAAGGTCAAGTACAAAGCTTTGTATATAGTTACACTTGAATGTCCCACTTGTGCTCTAACCATCGTTTTATTTACTATAAAAAGGAGAAAAAAATACATCAGTTATGTACAGCTTTGGCAACTCCCTGGTACAAGTCATTAATGACGATAAACCTAATGGTTCCCAACTGCACTGTTGACTTCTGCCATTCAGTGCAACCAAAAAGCACGTCATGAACTATTTGGGTCCAGATGCTAGGTTTGGAGGGTGGCTGTGGGAAAGCTCGATCATCCCTCATTCCTTACTTTGTAGTAGTTCCCATGTGCTCTCAGTGTAGGCTTTGATATTTGTGGTAGTCCGGCTCAGTGTTCATGCTCACTTATTATTTGAAATGGTAATTTTCAACAGTATATTTATTGGGAATATCTGAATGGAATTTCATGGGACATTTTCAGCCTGCAGCTTTCTTTAAACAGCCAGTTGCAAATACTGCGATTGTTGGAACTCCTTGAAAGAAGATTGTAAAGGTCCATCATAAGGAAGTGTTGACTCCTGTATTGGTCTTTAAACACAAACTTTCTTTCATTGCCTTTTCAGTTACCATTGTGTTGAATTTTTCATCTGTTAGGGTCAACTGACTTTTAATTTATCTTTTTAAAATGAATACGTTACAACTTTCGTTCTCATAGAACTCAATATAAATTTACTTGAAGTAAGCACTGAACTCCAGCAGAATGCACTCCACTGGTTTTTCTTACTCCAGCAGAAAAGACTGATTCTGTTCTAATGGAAAAGGATGCAGAACTGAATATTATGTGAGCATGCAAAATTTTGATGTAGGAAGAAGGCTCAGCACTTGAGAAAATTCTCTTGTCAGTTGGTAGCAATTAAATATAAGTTTAAAAATTGCATGTTTTTATTTAGAAATTGAAATTAGTACTATGCTGGAGTTCATAGTCCTTTAAAATACAAAGTGGTCTTTGTAATTTTTGGAAATTTCAGCTCCTCAAACAATCTGAAGAAGAATATAAAAAAATGAAAATCACCAGAGAAATGTTTCTTCTTAATGGGAGGTTTTCACCGTTATGCTCGGGCTTGATAAAAATGATAAAAGACTATTTTACTAATCTTCAGTAATGTAAGTTAAAGTCTTTTGCTATAAATCTTCATTCTTACCTCATTAAAAGGAATTACATGTTTCAGGTCAAACAGGATGATCTAATGATGTCTTCTATTTTTCAAATTTTAAAAATACTATTTCCTGCTAAATGGAATTTACTTGAGCATTACAAATACAAAGGTGTGAAAATGAAGAGACAGCTTTTGCTCATAACTGGCATATGATCTTCAGTTTAGACTTTAGTCTTCGCTAGTACATACACACGTGTAGATTTCAATAAAGTTCATTGTATTTATGTAGAGGCAAATGGACTCCCATATTACAGTGGGTGGAGAAAAAAAAACGAAAAATGTAATCATGAAAGACATGGGATGAAGTAAAGGATTATTTAATAAATCACATCCTGTTACTGTCATTGAAACTACTGATCTAATTCAGAGAGCCGTCAAAGAACTTCCCAGTGAAAGTGTTCACAGAAAATAATGTACTGAGCTGTTTTTTTCTCAAAACATTGAATAACATTGTTCAGTTTTCTATTGATACCTGCTTTACATCTAGAAATGACCTAGTACCCTGTTGTAGGTCTAGAAATGCCCCAGCATCTCTGAAATGCTTATGAATTCAACATATGCTGAGATGTGTTGCTCCCTTTTCTCTAGCTGGGGAATTCATGCATTTAAGTTTGACCAGTTTGATTCACATGCATCTTGCATCCATCGCTCTGTATCTGCCCACTGTGAACTTGATCCAAACCCAGTCGAGTCAGGACACTTAAACAGACTGTCAGTCAGGCTATATACTCACCATAGTGTTTCTTTGTGACCACATGGAAAGCATACCATGAGCTCGAGAGAATCTGCATCTAATGTTATTTTATCCTTAATTTTTTTTGCCCTAGGACAGAACAATTGGCCAAAGATATTATGCAAGACATTGGAGACAATGATATTGTGGTTCTCTGTGTCCTCAAAGGTGGCTACAAGTTCTGTGCTGACCTTGTGGAGCACATTAAAAATCTCAGCAGAAATTCAGAAAGGTTCATCTCCATGAAAGTCGATTTTGTTAGACTGAAAAGTTACCACGTAAGTCAACAACTTATTTCTCTAGATTCTGGTTGTATGTCCATAATAAATAATGGACTTTTGTAAATGGGATTTCCCCTCCCCACCAATTATAAAAAAATCACTGTGAAAAATATTTTTGTTTGAAAAAGCTATTAGGTTTTATTTCAAGAGTATTCGCTCATGTCCCTTTATACTTTATGGATAGTATGAATGAGGATATGAAGCACTCCCAAGCTGTATTTTTTTTTTTATTTAGTCTGTCTTCACTTTTGGACAGAAAATTATTCAAGTTTTCATTGTGTAAAATATTGGCATGTTGGTTGTTCTCAAAATCCTCAACAGTTCTGTTAAGTTTATTTCATGTTACTTAATTTTGCATCCTCACCCCCACATAGCTTGGCATAAATGCAAGGTGATAAATCTATGTCTTATTCTAAATGTTTAATGCTAAGTAAATGAAATGCTTTCATCTTCGTAACGTGCAGTTTACATGGTAGCAAAATATACCACTAGATGATGATAGTGTTTTATAAGAAATTGAAGTGAGCCATTGAACCAAATCCGGTGTTGAAGTAAGGATCAAGAATCCCTGTTCTCTTCAGAGGAAATTATGCAAGAAAGATTCCTTTGTTTCAGTGAGGCAGTGATAGTGAGATGACCAGCCTTTTTTTAGGATGCATGATTACAATTTCTGTTTGCATAAGGTATACATTTCTATTCTACCTTGTAGTTCACACTCCGTAGTGAGGGAGCATTTCTAGAGGTAAGTTGTCCTAGAAACGTTTAAGTACTCTAAATAAATGGAGTGATAATACAGTTGCTCTCTGAGCTCAAATGCAACTTGCTCAATCCACTATTTCCCACGATAACTCTACATCCTTTCCACAGAGAGATGTTGGTTCGTTGGCATTTTGCTCTGACACCAGTGACCATAAACTTTTCCTAACTTTCACTTTAGTGACTTTGTGTATTTTGGATCTTAGCCTCATGCTTTAGCAGGAAGGTAGCACCACCCCTAGAACTAGTGCTTGCATCTAGTTTTCAGAAAAATAAATCCTTTTTTTCTTATAAGTGCTTCCAAACAGGTGTCATCTATTTTGAGCCTGAAGCTGTGCTTGATTTAGCGCTTAGAACAGTGCTTGATGTCTGCCTGGTCTTGAGAAGCTGAATGACCCTGCAGTTATAAATTTGAAATGACATTAATATTGGTAGATTCATTCCATGAGATGTGCGTACATGCAATGCTGACTGAAATACCAGTACCACTACCTACCATCCTTTGTGTTTTGAGTTATCACTGTGTCCTGTTCGATTGTGGGTTTTAGAGAATGTACCCTTGTCAACATAGCCGTGGTCGGAACTCTTAAGGAACTACCTGTTACTAGTTTGAGTGACTTTATCCCAGCCTTATATGAGACTCCCAAACCCCCCATGTCAGTTTATTCTGTAATAACGTATGTCTCACAGTGTTTTACACATTAATCAGAGGCAAATAATTACAGTTTTAGAGGTAAGACTCTACATGAAGTCTTGAAGCATCACTAGTTCCACTCCTCTGCTTTCCTTTGCCTTTTCTGTTCTTCTATTAAGACTTATTAGTGCTCTCAACCCATTTTTCTCTCTTTTTATCCCTTTTTCCTTTTATAGACATTGTTCTTCTTACATTATTTATCCTACTTCCTTTTACTAACGGTTCTCTGTTTCTCTCCTAAAGGAGTCCTGCTTCTCTCAAACATAGTTCCTTCAGATATGTCTCCCTTCCCCCCTCCAGCTGTTTAAATCCAACAACTAATTTCAGCTCAGACTCATGGGATTTTTGAATTGTCTCATTCCAACTTCAATACTGAAAGGTTAGTCAATTTTTATAGGTTGTAATTTAAGGTGAGATTTCTTGGTTTAATCCTGTAGCAAAAATGGGCTATAACTGGCATGAGTGAAAGTACATATTAACTGCAAAGTATCAGTGGAAAATCTTGTGCTTTGATGTCTGGCATACAGACATGATTACCTTTCAAATAAAAGGAGATTGAAAATATGACCAGCTTTGCATGGTTCTTTGTTTTTCAAACCTGTCATCATATTCTAGAATTTAGATACTCAATTAGTGTGTTAAGATCTGCTTTCATATTAAGTAGCTGAAAGTTGGGCATGTAAAATCTTTTTTAGACTTCTTCATATGAATGAATTGATTTTTTAAAAAAAAGCGTAGCACATTTAGATTCTCTGGCTATTAATGAGATGAGTTGCTGCTTGTACTTCTATAATCAGGAGGGTTTTATCTGGTTTGCAAAGTATTGACATACGTGCCTAAGCCTGGACATTTTTATGAGAAACTTTCCTGTGTTTTACAAGTGGTATCTTTTTTCATTATCTCAATTGGGCATGTCAGATATACAGGTAGTGGGGGGAATGCCATTTGATTATTATTTTTAGAGGAAACAAAGTGGAATCCAACTTAAGAAACCATAGCCTAAAATAATGTGGTTGTACTGTTTATATTTACAAACATCAGTGTTAGTTCTTCGACCTTTTAACAGAATTCCTGCAAGTGAAACTGGAGCCTTGTCTGAAAGCCTTTTTTTACTTCCTCTAGAAATTGAACTATGTATTTGCATTTCTTTAGGTTTTTTCTCACTAGGATGCTAAAATGATGCAGTAGATAAAGTTGGAGTTTACACATGTGGACAAAAAGTTATAGGCTCATGTGTAGATCAATAAAGAAAAGATGAGGTGTGCTTAATTGTAAACAAAGTTTATATCTATGAATCAGGACATATACAATTTACAAAGAAACAACAACTGTTATAACTCAGATTTTTAAGGCTTTTTAATCAGTAAGAGTGGTATTAATTTTGAAATGTAAAAGAATCATGACTGGAAGACAGGTGGATAGTTTTCCTATACAGAAATGCAATTTTTGGAGAATGGCATTTCTTCTAGACTTACAGGTGATACCATATACTCATTGTCATTTTAATTTAATAGATTTAAATTAGCTCAAAATAAGGAGGTTGTTTAAGTGGGGATTTGATTAGAGGCTATAGGGTGACTTTACCAGATTCTAGGACAGTGAGCAAACTAAAAGAAAGCACCAAGGTGAGAATTAGAAAATATGCGTTCAGAAATAAACAAATATGGAAGTAGCATGTAGACTTAAGGGGAAGAGTCAGGAAGTAGACAGAAAATAAAATCCAGTGATGGAAATTTGAATGAGAAACAGCAGCTCTGAGTTCTAAGAGGCAGAGAAGAGAAAACATAGATTTTTTTTGAATTAACTAAAGAGTAGTGAGACAGTAAGTATAGTAGGTAGACAAGGATGCACTAGAATAGTCCTTACATTAAATATGATGTAGGTATGGAATGCTGCATGACAAGTTTTAGGGGAAAACAATGTATTCTGGAAACACTGACATAAGAACTGATAGAATTTGGCAGCTTCTTAGACATTAAGTTCTAAGACATTGGATTTTAATGTAACAGAAGTTAGGAACAGTGGAACTGACTGCAGAGACTTTTGAGTTTAAAACTGGATGAATAAACTATAGTATATTCAGTTTTCACCATACTGATTTTGTTCCTGAGGGATTATTCCTCCACAGGGGATCAGAGCTCTGAAGCTGAAAAGAGGTGGGAGTTTCAGACTGATAGAAGAATTCAAAATTATTTTCAGAAGCATGATATGTTGAGGTCAAGGATGAAAAGTAGTAGAGGAAGAAGTTGGGCTTGGGAGTGTCATCTGAGGAGAACACAACACTAGCAGGAGAGGTAAGAAACGTGGATCCAGAAATTCTTTAACATGTCTGTGGTATTGATAACTTCAGTAGGTTAAAGAACTAATTAGGAAGAATCCAGAGAGAAATAAAACTGAGGAAGCAGGAAGGGGGTTTATTAGAGTGTTTACAAATTAATGGATAGGACTAGGCAAGAAGGAATGTTTGAGGATGAATGAAAAGACGGAGTGAACAAAGGAATAGAAGGACATGGATGTCACGAAGACAAGGCTGAATGGGATATGTTTTAGTTAAAAAAGATAGCATGAGAACCATAGTAGTAGTAGTAGAGTAGACTGTTCATGAACAATAATTAGAGCTTCTCTTTGTTCACTGTGGAAGAGACAATTTAGGACAGGCTGATAAAGGTAAAGGTTGAATTAGAGCTTGAGAGAGAAGAGGATGTGTTGGTTTATCAGGTCTGATCCCCTACTAATAGATGCAATATCACCTAATCCTGTTCCATGGGTATGCCAAATGAGATCTTTAAACCAAAGCTCAATTTTGAAACAGAATTGGAAAAATTAAGTGGAGAAGTAGAGGAAGTATGCAGAGCCTGTAGACTTTCTTGAGAAGTTCTCAGCAGCCTGTCAGTAGAAGAGAAAGTAAATGCGTGTGAATTAAGACTTCTTTAGTGGACAGATGATGGAAGCTAAAAATGGAAAGAATCATGCCAAGAGTAATTGAAACTGGTGCTGGGAGCTGGTGGAAGAGAGGAAAAACGCCACATACTTTTACTAGGCAAACCAGTGTGCTTTCTAAATGCGTTGCTACCTGTTCTTGGGAAAAGTTTAGTATTCCCATGTTGTTATCCATAGCTGCCTGTTTAATTCTCTTACTTATTATATTTTACAATGTAAGTGTGACAGTAAACCTCATGTTTTGGGGAAGGGCAAGTGAATCTCAGTGGCTTGGCTTTTTCTCAGTGAAAACCATGATGAGCTAAACTATGAGTGAGATTGATACTTCTCCTTAAGACTTTTGTGATTTCTTTGGTTACCTAAATTGTGGATTTTAGACATGCATTTTTCATCTTCTGGTGTCAAGAAGATATTGTTGAAAATCATCCTGAAAAATATGAATGAACTTCAACGGAGTGTTGCTTGCTAGTCACTTGGAGGAAACTTCTAGAGGTTTACATGGATTTGGTCAATTAATGTAATTCTTTAAAATTAATACATTATTTATGGTTTCCAGAACATAACTAGTAAAAAAACCTGACCTCTGAATTGTAATCCATGGACAATGGTTGCATTGAAGTCTGTTCACAAAAAAATCCATTGATATGAACTGCTTACTCTTCAGCCTCCAGTTGTTTGAAATACATTTACAACCCTTGGTTATTAATCTTGGCATAAACAGGACTGTTGCTGTTGCAAAATTCTGAAAACAAGCAACAAAACAAGCATTGTTTAGTAGAAATCTGAATGTTTTTGTTGTATGAAGCCATCTCAGTAAATAGTTTTGCTAGGTCTCTCTACTGTAGAAGTAAGGAAACAGAGGAATTTTTTAATGAGTAAAAGTTGGAAGCCAGTTGGACAAATGTAGTAAAATAATTTAATTTTTCTGCCATGTAGCTTTATTTCTCATACACCATTACTAGTATTTTCATCTTAAAAAACAAACAGCATGAGGCATCAGACTACAATCAAGAGCAGAGAACGGTGTACATTCCTGTACATAACCTATTCTTATTCAGTATGATTTTACTGTATGGAACTCGTTTTTTTAAGATCAGTACAAACTTTACTTCTGAAAACAATATATTGTAATCTTGACTCTAAAAAGCAGGTGACTTCAAAATTGTTTTATTCATTTAACAACACAAAAGAAACGACTAAGTGTATTGCTTTCATTTAATGATTCGTATCTATACCCAGACTCTACACCAGTGTTACAATTATTGTTTTTCTCCATGCGTATGTGTCATGAAACCACAATTTATCATCTCTTGAGAAGAATGTGCGTCCTGAGATGAAAGACAACCCACATTAGCTTTTGTACTTCTAGGTTTTCTGTTGGGCAGGTTGTGAGTTCCCTTTATTCTGCTTCATGCACACAGTTTAGCTGATGACCATGTCACCTTCTTCATGCGGGGTAGCCATGGAAGAATTACAAATTGGAACCTACCTGGTAGTATGAATTCCTATCACCCTTAATGCCTAATTCTGCAATAATTTCACATAATTGAACTCAAAAATACCTGCGGATTATCAATTTGACATGCAAATAAGTAGCTTCAGTGTAGGCAAAATGTGGTTTATTTATTTAATTTAGAGAGAGATTGTGCATTTACTAGACATTCAAAAATTAAAATCTACTCTTTCAACCTTTTCAGATGCGTGTCTTGCAGTCAGCACTGTGGACAGTGAACACGTACACAGAATTTTGCAGCATGATATACTTTTACAAGCTAATGGGCAACAAAAATATTACATTAATTTAGTCTATAGAAGCTCCCAGTGTCAAGGATATAGACATTAAAGTTGTTGCTGTTCTGAGAAATGTATTCTAGTGATTGTAGATGGTGCTGCCAAGTAGATGTCTTATAGGCAAGCAAAACATGAGAGATTTGGGACTAGAAATCTACTCCTAGACTTGCCAAAGGGATTTTGTCTCTGTGCATTTTTCCACGTCTATGAATGGATAAAATGACATTTGCATCCTAAAGCAGTAGTATCTTTTTGAGAGAAAGCTCTGTGAAATGCGTAAACCTGCTAAAATGAGTGAATAAAAGGTCCTTTACAGTTCCAAGTCCTTTACAGTCTTAAGCAGGCACTGATCCTATCTCTGTATCTCTGATGCTTCAGTTATTTCCTGAAACTGAATAAGACCTTAGATGGTTAAGAAGGTGAGGAACAGTGGAAACAGATCATATTTTGTGTGGACAGAATGTTCAGAGATGCTGCAATTCACAGTATTCCTAACTGTGTCCAAATGCCCATTTTCCAGGTGTTAAGACTTATTTTAAAATAGAATATTTTTCATCAAAGAAACAAAAAATACTTCTGTATTGAGTAGTGTCTTACTGCAGAATGTCAGCCTCAGAGACATTAAACTTTTTCAGAGAAATAGCTGAAAATATATTAGTAGAGAAAGTTATCCCAAAAGTTTATTCTTGCAACTAGCTGATGAAATTATTAAGAAATTTACAAAAATGTAATGAGAAGAATGGTAGCCTCATTGGTTAAATTGTGGCTGGTATCATTAGAGTACAGCATGATTCCGTCAACTTTGAGAACCTCAAAGTTAAACCTCATGAAGCTCAAAAAGGCCAAGTGCAAGGTCCTGCACATGGGCCAGGGCAATCCCAAGCACAAATACAGGCTGGGCAGAGAATGGATTGAGAGCAGCTCTGAGGAGAAGGACTTGGGGGTGTTTGTTGATGAGAAGCTCAACGTGAGCCGGCAGTGTGCGCTAGCTGCGCAGAAAGCCAACCGTGTCCTGGGCTGCATCAAAAGAAGCATGAAGAGCAGGGTGAGGGAGGTGATTCTCCCCCTCTACTCTGCTCTCGTGAGACCCCACCTGAAGTACTGTGTTCAGCTGTGGAGTCCTCAGCACAGGAAAGATGTGGACCTTCTCGAGTGGGTCCAGAGGAGGGCCACAGAGGTGGTCAGAGGGCTGGAGCACCTCCCATACAAGGACAGGCTGAAAGAGTTGGAGTTGTTCAGCCTGGAGAAGAGAAGAGAAGAGAAGAGAAGAGAAGAGAAGAGAAGAGAAGAGAAGAGAAGAGAAGAGAAGAGAAGAGAAGAGAAGAGAAGAGAAGAGAAGAGAAGAGAAGAGAAGAGAAGAGAAGAGAAGAGAAGAGAAGAGAAGAGAAGAGAATCTCCTGCCAGATTCATCTGTACATCAGGTACAGATAAACAGTGGTTTGGTGTGAGAACTGAGACACTGGAAATGGATCTCTTTTCTGGTTGCATCTGCACTGGCTAGAATGATGACAGTCCTAGTTCATTCCTCAGTGACTGCAGTGCCCTCCTGCCAGTCACATTTGCCAGCCCAGCTGCTTCTGAGTGCTTCCTAACCTGCCTCAGCCCAGATGAGACCAGTTACCAGAGCCTTCCTGTTTGAACCACTTCAGTTTGCTGGATTCATTTTTTCTGACCCAGATGCATCTTGGCCTGCCAGTAGCCCCTGCCAGAGTGAGAGTTACAAGCAGCTGTGGGCAACTTGTGGCCATTAACTTCTTTAGTCAGCACAGCTCCTGCTGGAAGTTTGCCCATAGTCAAGAGATCCTTGTCACCAAAGGCGCAGCACAGCAAGCCTCAGACCCCTCTCTTCTTTATCTGAAATGCTTCTCAGAGTTGTCAGAAGGAGCATGGATATTTCAACCCTAACGATTTTTGAGAACAGCCTACTTTTCATAGTGTTCTAAGGCACACTGAAGAGGGCTGTACTATATGCAATTAAATGTGACCTTAAGATTCAGTGTTGTGGAGCTTCTCAGGTCTGGAGGCAGGTGCTCTCCTTTCTAGGCATCTACAGCTTCCATTTAATATGATGGCAGAGTTGTGAGATATGAGAGCTTAAATTCATCACTTGCCTAAGGCTGTCTTGAGTGTAAGGAGGAAGGAAGTGTTTCTGATTTAAGCTATTTTAATTAAAACATACAGTATTTTCCTGTTGGACACCGCTTAGGGGCTTGGAGTGTTACTATAAGTAGGCGTTAATTTGTGGGCATAGTTCAGGGAAGGTCACAATAAGCCTGTCATACAGTCCATTTATCAAGTTTATCTGTAATGTGAAACTTACTCATAGAATGATGAGCTCTGTAGCTGCATGCATCAGATAACACACCTACACACCACTTAAATATGTTAGCACCATCTGTATTCTTAGTAATTTTTTTTTTTAAAGTATGAGTAAGTCTTTTGGTGACTCACATATAAAGATTTGGGGGAACCAAACAGCTCAGCCGGGGGAGAGCTGAGTAGGAAGTGGCCTGATTGCTATGGGGACAGAATGAGAACAGATGTGTCCGTGAAGGCAGAGTGGTACTGAGCTGTGCTACAGCTTTTCAGCAATATCAAAATATTGTTTTAAGGAATTTATGGGCCATATTAAAGCAAGTAATTACTTGCCTGGTCAAGATACTTTTTATTTTTACCTGTTGTTCCCTGCTTAGCTATTAACTTCCTTTATACTGATTTGTGATTTTTAGCTGTGGAATTCTTTTTTCTAACTGAAAAAATTTAGTTTTCCTATATTGTGGGTTGATACTCTGTTCTTCTGAAATTCAGATCTAACGTGAAATCCACAAGAGGTATTTTATAATCTTGCTGGAGAAATTTGTCTCCCCAAGGGTCACATTTTTCTAACAATCTGTAATGTTGTCTTTGGAAAAAATGTTTTCCAATTTGAAGTAAATATTTTAGTTTACACTATATTACAGAGGGTACAGCTACTATGTATAAATGGAGTTTTAGCTGCGAAGTTAATTTTTCTTAAATTTTTTTTTGTTTGTTTTTTGGGGGTTTTTTTTGGTGAGCTTAATGGTATTTTTAAGCAATCTAGGTTTCAGAACTTCTTAACATTTGAGACGTTTTTAAAATTGGTCGGTTTTAGAATGGATTCAAAGCATCAAGGGATTTCATTAAAAGCATTCGAGAGGCCATCTTTTCAAAGAGTTCGATTCTAAAGTTCCCCTGGATACAGTATTTATTGTAAAGCAGTGGTTTGTTAAAAATCCTGAAAAACTGAAGTTTAGTCTTAGTAAAATATTTTGTTTCATATTCCACCAAAAATACAGTAAGCTACTACTAAATTATGACATTTGCAGCAGTAATATGTAATTGTTAAGACAGACTAAAGTCCGTATTTTCAGTCTGCTTCACAGATTTTTACAGTGACAGGGAGATAAGATCTTACATATAAGAAGAGTCCAGAACATAATGGTTGCTAATCCTGTTGTACAAATAAGATCTGATGAGTGTGAAAGTATCATTACATGTTTATGCATTGGAAAATATCGCCTTGATTACTTATTTGGATGATAATAATACCATTTAGTATGTGGGGTTTTATATTAAGAACTCAAATGGAGCAAAATTAATTAAAACAAGCCGGAGGGTTCTAATTTTCCCAAGGAATTCTGTGACTCTCTTTTGCTGGCATCTCTTAAATGCTGTTTCTTAAAACAGATCATAGCATGTGCATTGTTGATGCAGTGCCACACCCCAGGAGTGCTGTAAGGCATAAAACAAAAAGGTTACTTTAAAGGAATATAGCAGTAAAAAGAAGTACTGCGTTACTGCAGTGCTTATCTGGGTGACAAATACGAAATTCTTTTCCCTCCTCAATTTATAGACAGAAGTTAGAATATTTAAACAGATAAGGGATACTATAAAATAATCTTACAAGAATACTCGTAGAGGATGTGTGCATTGTCAAAAGTTTCCCAGTTGTCACTAGCCAAGGAACTAAAGGTAGTGGTAGGAAAGAGAATGCTACCGAATTGTATGAGTCAGTGATACACTAGACTTCAGATTGCTCATCTTTGGGGAATTTGCTTATACCTATCTACCTGTTTTCTCAGCCTGTGGCTATTTTACAAATTTCAAGATTCTTCTACCTTCCTTTTATCACCGAATTCTAGGAACTACTGATAGTCAGGGTCAGAAGGTTAGTCCTTTGTGCTTAGTCTACAGAGAAGTGTATTCTCTTGTGCTTCCAGAACCCCCTGAGGGATGGTGCTTTTAGTATGGACCTACAAATTCCCTATACAATTTTTCGTAATGTTCATTTACTTTTGTTAATTACTTTACAATGCAATTTAAAAAATGGGGTAAGATGGTACATATGAATCTAGTAGTGGACCAGCTGGCATACTGAGATCCTCCATTGATGGTGGGAAACATGACTTCCAGTTCTGCTGCTTTATCGTTAATGCTAAACAGTAGTAGGGTAGAAGACAGATACTCCAGTTAATGTGGCCTTGAACCCAAACTGACCTTTTTTTTAGCTGAGTCCAGTATAGTTGGCCATAGCATGCTTGATTCTGCATTACCATAGTATAGTGTCAGGAGGGAGATTTTCCCTACTCTCTTTACTTTACGGTGGTCTTCTGAGAGCTGATGAAGAAAAAAAGCCCAAGTCTCCTCAGGCTTTTATTACCCTTAGTAATACCTCTTGGCATTCCAAAATGAGTTCTTGAGTAGGATTATGGCAGTTCTGGAGAGTATGCTTCCTAAATTGTTCTTTTGCCTGTAAGTTCTAAATTTTATTTACCTCCCCTCTCTGGAGACAAAGTATGAACGTCACCTTACAGGACTGAACAGCCCTATGAGATTGTTAGTACCTTGTCTCATCCTGGAACATATGCAGATTCTATTTCTATGTTCTAAATGTTGTTTTACAGAATGAAAAGAAGTTATAGTACAAGGAAAGCTCAGAGTACACTCCGTGGAAACTAACCTTAAACAAAATAATCCATTGAACCAATATCAAGCAAATAAATAAAACTTAATTATTAAACCAGAGAGGAAAATACGAAATAATTTATTGTCTGTAATCCCTGTTAGGCAAGTTAACTGGTCTAAATTCTGCTGCAAATTACAAGTTTGGTCTTTTTCAAACTCACTTCATATTTATGCAAATATAAGTGAAATCATATCTCTGTTTAGAGATTTTAAGGAAATTTTTACCTGCAATAAAACTACAGGGGTAGATCATGTATATAGTAATGGTTTTAGAAATTTTTATTTGAAATATTTTAGAAATATTTAGAAATATTTTAGAAATATTTCTTTATTTGATATATCTCTAGTCTATATATCTACAAAACTTATTAATAAGTGGAAATATAGTATTCCAGCAAAATAAAAGAATATGAAGAGTTTACAGCTTTTAATATTTACCCCTAGTAAATAAGTGCTTAGTTGCAGGTATAATCTGTATTAACCCGTGTTAAGTGCATTAACATTGCATGTGAGTTCACTTCTGTTGATGTCCAAGAGTACACACAAGACAGATCAACTCCAAATGCCTCAACCAGGAAGGGAAAAGCTTCAATGGCAGTTTATGCTTCATTAGATACCAGAAAATCTCCATGTAAGCACTCCTATAGGAGATTAATTTTCTAGTATCTGTTTCAAGATACCTTACCTTCTTTGGGTTAAATACAGAGAAGGCACGCAGGAATCCAGGTACACAAGAAATTAGAGTGTGTGAACAGATGATTGTAAGCAATCCAGTTTATTAAGTTTAATAACTTACTGTTGCCTTGAGATTTGTTTAAGCTGAATGATTTGCCTTGCTTTTACAGCAGGGAAGTAACATACACGTGTTACCACAGGTCAGCTGATGAGGAGTACCTTGCTGTCAGTCATTTCACTGTTTGTGTTTCTCTGTCCAAAGCCAACTTCCTTATTGCAGAACTCTGGCCTCCCCTGGAACTGGATAGACTAGCCTGAATTTGAAGCACTCCCAAACTCTGCCTGTGCAATGGGGCTTTTTGTTAAGGAATAACAAGGATGAAAAAGAATAAAAAATAAGTGAAATTTTCAAATTATTTATATTTTAGACCTAACCATAGAGATGTAAAGGTATGTCTGGCACTGGAGTAACTAGAGCTCTGGTAGCTATACCTACAGCAGTTTAAAATTTACTATCACAGGTTGTTCTGTCAATAGCAGTATGGCAGATCTGAGTGCTGCATGGTCAGTGGTGTGGTTACCAAGCAGCTCAGGAAGGCAGCTTTAAAGCTAACAGAGATGTACAAACCCATCAGTACTTCAGTGCAAAGGTACCTTTACTGTCCCTGTGGGATGGGTGATGTTCTGACATCTCGTGATGTTCTGGTGTATGTCAGTTTACTGTATTTGATTTCCAGTTGGTTCAGCATTGTTGGCTTGTTTGTGAGGTATTCAAAGCACCTCCTACAAATATATCAGTGACCTGGCACTTGATTATAAACGTGGGTATGCCCCAGAGGCTGTAGTTTGCCTTTTGGTGTACATTTGATTCTGGGGAAGGGAAGGCATACTTTCCAGTCTTTACTAGGAAGAGATCCGTATCATTCCCACTCATTTGCACAAGTTTCCAGCTTAACAGTACTTACCAGTTTTCCTCTGAATGTTGCTACTTAAGCCTGGATAGTCCTTCTAGTTGCCCACTGTGAAAACCATGACAGTCTGTGTTCCGACCTACGCTGTTGACATCCTTTGTTCTTAGCTATTCTTTAGACAGAAATCCAAAATCAATTCAAGTGTATGTTGCTTGGAAGTACATCATCTTATGTATTACCACTCCATGGATGTTCATCTTACTTCTGCTGATATGCTGAGGATAATTTCATAGCCTATACTTCATATATCAGTTTGACTTTACCTAGTAATCAAAATAGGTTCACAGATTACGTAGATGCCATACTGACACTCCCCCGACCAACATATTAATGTATTGAAGTACTTCTCATCAGGCAGGCTGCAAAGCAGTTAAGTTCCATACTAGGGCATCAGCATCCAAACTGGAACATCAAAATTTTCATTTTAATTATTATGTTTATGATTGAGATGGTAGAGTATGGTTATGTAGCAAAAGATATTATAATTGTTGAGCAGCATATAATTTCAAAGCAGAAGTCTTAATAATAGCAGATACATCTATCTAAACTCTGACAACACCTGCAATAATTTCTGCAATGCTATTTTTTTAAGTGCAGAATGGGTGGTTATATTATGAATCAGTTTGCTGTAGCTAAGTCACATAGAGGTAATAATTTTCTGTTTCAAAGTTGTGGGAGAGACATTGCTTCTGTGGTTTCATTTTTGAGAGATATTAACTGGAAAGTAATTTTGTGACATATCTGTTTTGTTTTCATCTGAGCATCATGTTTTTTCTTAACTGAAAAACATATCTATAGTATGTGTTAATTTGTATGCCAGAGTATACAGTTCTGCTTGGGTTTTCTGTAGTCTTCAATTTCTGTTGCAGCAGTGTATTGTAGCCATGTCTCTCAAAACATATATCCATTTCATAAGTCAGTTGTGTCCATGTGGTGTTTCAAAGTCTCAGCTTTTCTTTAGTGTATGAACCGCCAAGAATTTTGCTCAAAGCCTTAGAGATGCTCTGTATTCAACGGCTTAAGGTTCCAAGGGACAACTGAAGGTGATTGTCTGTCAGTCACAGAATCATAGAATGGCCTGGGTTGAAAAGGACCTTAAAGATCATCTAGTTCCAACCCTCCTGCTGTGGGCAGGGCTGCCAACCACTGGAATGGAATGGAATGGAATAATAAAATAAAATAAGTGCCAGTCACTTATTTTTGGTCAAAACCTTCCTGGAAAACCCAGTTGCAGGAGATGGGATGATGGTGCAGAGTGTACTCAAGTACCAATGGGAATTCTCAGGTCTGCTGTATCACCCAAGTGGCAGAAATCAAAGTAGAACAGGCCTGATGGCCACATCCTTCTATGTTAAGAGTTTCCCTGATGAATTTTGGGAGAAAAAAGGTAATCACACCTTTTCCAAGAAATTCCATATGAACTGTGGAGACTATAGTAACTAGATGTGTGATAATGACCTTGTGTCCATATTTCATAATTTAGTTATGCATTTAAACTGTTACACTAAAGCTACTTTTTTTCCATGATTAGAGAATCTTTGTTTTAGTGAGCCTGGTCTTAATGTACTCCAGATTCTGTTTCTTTAGAAGAGTAACAGATGTTCACAGTTTGGTGCAATTTTCAGATGAGCAATACTGTTTATAATAAATTTTCCTGAGACCACCCAACTCATTTCACTTGTAACTTGAACCACATCCAAGTGTTGATCTCAGGAGATGTAAGAGAGATGTAACAATTCTGTGCCCCACCCAGTTCGAAAGACATGACTTAGTATAGATGGAATCTAAATATCTATACTTCCAATCAACATTGAAAGTCAAAGTTTTATCTTGCATGCTGTGAGAAATGGAGGTGGAAATAGCAATATTCTTGCTTTCATTCATCAAGTATTCATAGGATCTGAAGATGTATATTGACACGGTCTGAATGAAATAAAATTAGAAACCAAAGATGACCAGGTGAAAAAAGTACAATACAGCAAATAAAAACAAAAAAATGGAGATTTATCTGGGAAATGCAGATTTAATAAACACAAAAAATCAGAAATGCAGATTAAATCTAGTTTGGGATGAGGTGTAGGGATGCAACAAAATGCATCATGTCTTGTTAGAAACAACTGCAATAAATTTTGTGCTGCATTAACCAAAACATAGGGTCGTTTTGATATGTCTCTTTCTGGGACATTGTGATTAGTGTCAAGCATTTAACAGCAAAAATTTTGTTGATAGGGTTTAGGGATGTTAGAATGCAAGTATTGAGAAACTTTGGGCAACAGAAAGTGAACTTTTAATTCATGTCTGCATTTATAAGATGTCCTGGAGACTCAATCATATCACTCTTGTCAAGGTATGGAAAAATTTCCAAAGGCAAAAAGAAGCTCTGAATGACTTGAGACTACGAAAATGAAACAAACAGTTCTGAATTGACAGTAATTGGTACTGAATGAAACAGATTTTTTTCCTTCCTGACATTTATTGTACTTTATACTTAACATTTAGTGCAGTGTTATTGTGAGGTTATAAACTGAGAACTCAGAAAAAAGCACTGAGAGGTTCCTATGGCAACCATAGTGTGCACGTTATCTATGTGAACATTATGGTTACAGTAATGTGACATCATGGTGTTGAGACTTGCTGTTAGCAGGTGTGTATTTAACAATAGGAATTAACTGATGAGTGTGGAGATAGTTATAAATAACATTGAAGTTAATGATCTGAATTTTTTTTTTTGCAATAGAGTTGCTCTACTGTGTGATGCAAGTAATCTCTTTAAATTTCTTGAAAACATCTTGGCTGGAGGGTTCTGAGCTGCATTTTTCTATATGGTTTTTTAGCACGTACTCAGCCCTGTCCTCTGACAGTGATCATTCTCCAGTCAGAACATGAGGATTTTCATAATTGTGTGCAGTCGTGTCACAACAGCCAATGTATGGATACACAGATTGAGGGGATGTTCTGATCCCCCAGCTCTCAATGGCTTTTGTGTTTGCTTAACTGCTTGCCAGCAATGAAGATGCTATTTCAGCATTCTCCTTTCAGCTGAAGCCAGAAATACCAAATCCAAAGGAAACAGTGCTGCTGTGAAGACTGCTGAAAGAGATTTTTTTTAGTTAAAAATAAATAAATTCATTAATCATTGCACCTCACTGTTGTCTTTTTTCCCCTCTCTTTTTCAACTAGCAACTAAGGGCAAACTGCCCCTTCGGTAATTCTTGTACGTTGGTTGTTACTGAAATTCCAGTCTTTCTTGTTTGGAAGTGAAAAAGTATTTTGTCACTGCCTGGGTTACACATGCCATGGTAGATATTGGAAACTATTTGCTTTTTATAGTTTTATAAAAGTCTTGACCTGAATAAGTCCCTGACTTTTGAAGAGTGATCTGTCTTGCTCTACAACAAAAGGCTTAAGCTTTTAAGCCTGAACTCAAAATCTTCTCTATCTCCACTTTTTATTTGGTTTTAAAATAATCTTCTGAGGAAATCAGTTGCTTGCTTTGTTATTTTTTTCTTTCTGTTTTTCTTTACAAAAATAAGAGAAGTGTTGAAACTTACATTAGAAAATATATGGGATGTAGCCTTCATTCCTGCTCTAGCTCTGTTTCCTGGGAAACTAATCCAAGCAGCAAGAAAAGGATCTAAATCTCCTAGATCCAGTGCAGAAAAAGTGAAAGAAGGTCTAAAAACTGTCTTTTAAGGCAATGACTGCTAAGGACCTCTTACAAAGCTGTGGTGTGAGAGTTTTTTGGAAACGAGCCTGAATAAAAGGGAAGCCTTTGGGTGGGTCTGCAGTATGCAAACCTGGAGAAACTGTCACCTGGGCAATTCTGCAACCTCTGCTTACAGTTACTTGGAAAGGCTGTATTGATTTAGACAATCCATTCCCATAGGGACCACAAAGAGTTGCCAGGGTTGTCAGATTACCTGTCATCAAGTGGCTGCAAAGGTGCCTTGGAAGTCCCTGGACTTTTGGCACCTGGGCAGTGAGCGTGGGCAGGTGCAGTTTCCATCTGCACAGGTGGGCAGCTGTAACCGTGCTGCATGGCAGGCATATGTGTGCTGCCTCTGCTGCTGCTGCTTTTTGAGGGGAAGAAGAGCTATAAATAAATCCCTTAGCCCATTAAATCCTCACCTACCTTGTAAGTCCTGCTGTCCCATTAATTATTTGTGGAAAAATGTTTTACTTCAAAGCACTGGATTGATGAAGTAAAAGCAAAGCATTCAGTTGTTGCATTTTTGGCAGTAGTTGGTAATGGTAAATGGTAAATGCTTTTATTTGTACAGCTATATCCAATTTCAAAGTTTTGTCTTTCTTCTTACAGAATGATCAGTCTATGCAAGATATGCAGATAATGGGAGGAGATGATCTTTCAAAGCTGACTGGGAAGGTTTGTTAATTTTAAATTTAAGAAAGAAAATACATCCACTGAAAATACTTGAGAAAAGCTGTGTAATTTTGTTCATGGACTGACAGATACTGATACTGGAATCAAAGAAATGTATTAAGTTCTATTAAATTGCTGTAATGCCATTGCTTTCGGGTTGCAGATGCCCTCCATCCTAGTGCAGGGATTTTCCCATAGTTACACATGTACTTTCAGTGAGATTGTGGGCAAAATTTGTGCTGGGATGCTTCCCCTGAGCTTGTTTATGTTTCGGAGCCTTGGTTTTTTCTGCCTTTGATGGGTGCATGCAAGTGAACTGCATGTCGAGTATCCCTGTTGAATTCAGCAAATGAGGAATTAAATACACTCAGAAATAAATTATCACTCAGATAATCAAATGGGATTTTTTTAATTTCAACATCAGGCTGGCTGTATGCCTGAATTTGCTTTGCACTGTGCTTGAACATTGTGGTGACAAAAGAGAGCAGTTTGAGTCAATGAAAAGGCTATTTTCATCCAACCATGGTAACACAAAGCTGTACTTTGAAAAGGAAGGCAGGCTGATTTCATTAGGCAAATGGTCTCCATAGAAAATGGTCAGAAATGGATTCTTTACTTATGCATTAAGGCAACACAATACTTACCTTGTCGTTTGTACTGTACGTGCAGTTACTGTTTTATTAGCTGGCACTAAATAATATCAGTTTCTTCAAAGCACTCATATATGGCACTGTCAAACTCTGGTTTTGTTGTACTATAGCACATAAGAAAAAGAAGAGAAAAGCTTAAATTTAAATGTTTCATTAATATTAAATAGGTTTTGATGCAACTAGAACTTAAATTAAAAAAAATGCTGTTATACTCGAAGTACTGTAGCGCTACGTACGTCCTCAATTTGCACTTCTAAATACTCCTGCTGGGTATTTGTTTCCAAATTATCACTAGAGTGTTAATCATGTTCTTGGGAAATATTAATTCATTTGCTACTTTCTAATATTCAAACACCAGAGCTATGTGTTTTCCTATGATGATTTTGCATATGTTTCTCTACCTCACAGGCAGAACTGGCAGTGCAGCTATTCATCTCACCTGACTTTTCTCTTTCTGAGATAGTCTAAACACTTTCTAAGCTTTCAGGCCCAGCTACTCTTCCCCATCTTCCAATCCCAAGTTTTCTTGATGACTGTTTTCAGTGATTAATATCTTTTCCAGATAACAAACTTTCTAGTATCATTTGAATTCACTGCGGCAAAACTTTTTTTTTCAGAACTTTGTGTGTATCTCAGGACCTCGGGTAGATGTGAAGGGGCTGGTTTGGGAACGAAGGCGGTTGCTGATCGGGAAGGGAGCGCAGTGCTGGAAGCTGGGTGTGGAAGGACTGAAGCAGAGCAGGAAGGGAGGGCTGGGACTGCCAGGGGAGCAGACTTGCTGAAAGGGCATGTTTGGTGGTTGTATGTGTGGTTGTCTGTGACACAGCTGTTGTATGAATAATTACATGACATTTTCAGTATAACATGTGAGAATGAGGGTTCCTTAACACTGCATTTACTTACTGAAAAGCTGGGACACAAAGCTTGAGCTCCGATGTTCATACTTAGACATCTAAAGTTGGATATATGAAGGAGTGGCCTTACGTCCACGGATGCCAACTCCTCCATCTGTTGTTGACTTAAGCAATTAGTGCAAGTATTCAGCACATTTTACTAATCAGCCATTTGTAGACTGATTCAGAGCCTCCTACAGTCAATGTAAATCTTTCCTTAAAGTGTTTTTGAGGATCTTAGTTTAGCTGCTGCCTTTTAAAACAGCTGGCTTTAGTAACTGTTGTAAGTCACTGAGTGAATTAGTGGAAGACTTACCGGCAGAATGAAACTTCCTTGCTTTTGAGTGAGCTGGGTGCTTCTGCCTGCTTGGAGTACTTATGAAGGAAAGATTGTAATTATATTGAAAAATTAATATGCCAGGTTAAATCCTATCCACCTGACCAGGGAGAGCAAGTGGATGAGGCCCTCTTCAGACAGATAGGAGCAGCCTCACGCTCAAAAGCCCTGGTCCTCATGGGGGATTTCAACCATCCTGATATCTGTTGGAAGAACAACACAGCACAGCATAGGCAGGCCAGGAAGTTCCTGGAATGTGTTGATGACAACTTCCTTCTCCAAGTGATAGAGGAGCCAACCAGGAGAGGGGCTATGCTGGACCTTGTTCTCACCAACAAGGAAGGGCTGGTGGGGAATGTGGAACTCAAGGGCAGCCTGGGATGCAGCGACCATGAGATGGTGGAGTTCAAGATCC
>WKFP01015492.1:0-28500 GCA_011057875.1 Pterocles orientalis
GGAACCTCGTGAATTGTGATAATGACAGATTTTTAATAACACCACACAAGGAAAACAAAAGGAAAGAGAATATAACAATGAGACAAGGTATAGAATACAATGGAAACACTGATACAATGAATATCTCACCACCGGGAGCTTCACAAAACCAACTGGCCCGTCCCCTAAAACCCGGGCATGACGTCAGCATGGTATTCAATATCCCTTTGGCTATACCCACCTCCCAGCTTCTGTGAGGAATTAACCCTATCCCAGCTGGACCCAGGACAACTTGTTACTTTAGAGAAGAGGCCAGCACCCACCTCACTGCAACCTCCTTTTAGGTAGTTGTAGAGAGTGTTGTTATAGAGAGGAAAAAAATGCATTCCCTTTTGCTCCCACAAAATAAGCAAAACATTGCCTGTCCTCTGATTTTGTGTGCATGAGTAGGTGAGAAGGAAGAGCGAGAAACCTTTCTTTCTTCATTTGTTTAGTTACAAACTAAATGGCAATCCAGCACTTGAGGAATCAGATGAAGTTACTCTCTTCTTTTTTTCCCCGTAACATAGGACTTTTAAGTGGTATTAAAAAAATATGTGAAAGCCTTCCTTTGCGTTCCCCACTAATTACATGTTGACTAATAAAACTGCTTGACTTGCTTTACGTGTAAGTTATCCAGAAAGAAGACCAAACCACTGAAAGACAAAGGGAAAGGAGGAAGGGGCAGGGGAGAGTGTCTGTTTCATTACACAGAGATGCAGTCCCATTTCCATTTATTTGTTTGTGCAATGGTAACTTCTAAGGAGAACAAGGTTGGTGACAATTGTTTATTACATTCTATAATAAATATTCAAAGAAGCTGTGGATGTCCTGTCCCTGGAGGTGTTCAAGACCAGGCTGGGTGAGGCTTTGAGCAACCTGAGCTAGTGGGAGGCGTCCCTGCCCATGGCAGGGGGTGGAACTAGATGATCTTTAAGGTTCCTTCCAACTCAACTCATTCTATGATTCTAGGATTCTATGAAATAATTTTCTACATTGTTAAAATAAGAATAATGTATTTTAAAATATTTTTGGACTTTTCTAACCAATTTCAGTACCTGCTTACCCATCCTGCCTCTGACATGCACCTAATCCAATGATGGTATCTGGAACTAAAAGAAAAGCCAAAAAACCATTCATGATTAGAGTAAACACAGAGATTATAATCCCTGTGAGATCACAGAAAGTTTTTAATATAATTTAAGAAAGCTAAGCAGAGACTTTTTGAGATACTAACAGTGAATTTGTGGTAATGTGAGATCTGAGCTGAGCTCTAAGAGCACAGTTCCTATTCAGCTCTCAGAGTCTAAGCTGCCAGGGAGGGAAACTCTCTGGGTTCAGGATCTTGCTGGTGGAGTGCTCTGAACACCCACTGTGCCAGTGGGCCGTCTCTCCGGATTACAAATGGAGCTTTTAGTGTTGCAGACATCTGCTGTAGCTTTCGGAACTTATGTTTTCTAATAGTCAAAGAATAAAGAATTGTCTAGTCAAAGATAATATTGGGTGGCTTATGTAATAAAGCACAGCTGCTTCTTTCCTCATATATAAGCTAAATAAAAGCTCACAGCTGTTTGTGTTCTACAAGCCTGCAAAAATAGCAGATGTTTACCAGTAGAATTGTCGAGAAATGGCAACAAATTGAAAAACAGGTCAGAAAAGGGGAATTAATCTCATTTAAATCTTCAGCAAAACTGTTGCTTCAGCAATGGATGTGCAATGTTATTAAAGTGGTATTATTCAATTTACTGCTTTAAATTAAATAAAGCAGAGAAAATGAAGCAAATTGTGGTTATAGTTACATAGTTAAAAAGTAAAACTTGCCAACATTCAGTTGCTTAAAAAAATAAGAAATTATTAGAAATTAGAAAGTCAATTTAGAGTTGTATTTCTGGTTGTTATGTCTGCATGTTTTAATTAATTTCTGTAAATTAAAGATATGACCAAAATAAATTTGCTTCCATTAGACATTCAAACTAATTATTTTTACCTGGTACATTTATTCTATAACAGTTGAAATGTTTTTGCAAAGAAAGGGAAATGCCGGTCAAAGGTCTGTAGGACAGAGTGAGGGGTTTTTTTCCGGATAAGTTCTACTGAAGTGTATCTGGTAATATGTCTAAGAAAGCCAGACTTAAAAAAATGTATTAATGTTTGAGTTATGCAAAGTTATGAAGTTATGAGTTCAGTTATGAGGTAAACTTGTACCTCCTTGTGATGGTGTTTCAGTGTATCATGTAATAACACTGTAATTTTAGTTCATATAAGTAAAATAAGAAATTATTTTAATTATTATGTTAAATCCATTTTTGACTAATATAAGGCTATCCCATTTCCTACCTCTGTGGAAACACTTGTCAAGTGCTTGATTGTTCAAAACACCAGAATGATTGTTTTCAGTTTTCTTGTTGAAATATATTCAAAACAGTTCTAAGATGTTCATGGTTGTATCTGCAAAGAAAATTAGACATATAATTTTATTTTGAAATTTATCTGTGTTACTTTTTCCTCTTCTGCATTGGTGAAACTAATGATTTGTTTTTCTTTTTTTTTTTTCTGAATGAGATTTTAGAGATACCTATGCCAATCATAGATTTAATGACTAGAGCAGTGGTCACAAGTTTGGTACTTTTGTGCTTTGTCATAATTTACCACTTTTTAATATAAAATACACTTCAACTATTGTGGCAGAGAAATACCGAATAATGACAACTTCCAGTAATCTGCTAATGTGGTGTGTTTAAAAAGAATCACAGAATCACAGAATGTTAGGGATTGGAAGGGACCTCGAAAGATCATCTAGTCCAATCCCCCTGCCGAAGCAGGAACACCTAGATCAGATCGCACAGGACCGCATCCAGGCGGGCTTTGAATGTCTCCAGAGAAGGAGACTCCACAACCTCTCTGGGCAGCCTGTTCCAGTGCTCTGTCACCCTCACTGTAAAGAAGCTTTTTCTCATATTCAAGTGGAACCTCCTATGTTCCAGCTTGAACCCATTGCCCCTTGTCCTGTCACTGGATGTCACGGAGAAGAGCCTGGCTCCATCCTCCTGACGCTCACTCTTCACATATTTATAAACGTTAATAAGGTCACCCCTCAGTCTCCTCTTTTCCAAGCTGAAGAGACCCAGCTCCCTCAGCCTTTCCTCATAAGGGAGATGCTCCATTCCCTTCATCATCTTCGTGGCTCTGTGCTGGACTCTTTCCAGCAGTTCCCTGTCCTTCTTGAACTGAGGGTCCCAGTACTGGACACAATATTCCAGATGCGGTCTCACCACGGCAGAGTAGAGGGGGAGGAGAACCTTTCTTGACCTACTGACCATCCCCCTTCTGATACACCCCAGGATGCCATTGGCCTTCTTGGCCACGAGGGCACAGTGCTGGCTCATGGTCATCCTGCTGTCCACCAGGACCCCCAGGTCCCTCTTCCCTACACTACTCTCCAACAGGTCAGTACCCAACTTATACTGGTACCTGGAGTCGTTCTTGCCCAGATGCAAGACTCTATACTTGCTCTTGTTAAATTGCATTAAATTTTTCCCCGCCCAAATCTCCAGCCTGTCTAGGTCTCGCTGGATGGAAGCACAGCCTTCTGGCGTGTCAGCGACTCCTCCCAGTTTCGTATCATCAGCAAACTTGCTGAGGGTGCAGATTATTTTGGCTTGTTGTTTTGTAGAGAATGCCTATCAAACTCTTACGGTGTTTTAAAAATCATGAGGATATTTTGTATTTCTGATAATGCTAAAATATCAACAAATTCTGAAAATATTTCTCAACTCCGTTTGTGCAGAGTGAAGATTCAGGTCTTATTTCTGATACAGCTTCATCATAATGCTACTTTCTGGATAGGTATTGGTTGAAATATTTAAATGGGAGTTGAACTATGTGCTTCCTATAGGCATTATGAATTAATCACTGTGATTTTGACTCCTGTGTATTTATCACTGCGTCTTACTGGGGTGGTTCTGTATAGACAATGAAATACTAATATTAATACTGATTCCTTCACAGAATATGTTTAGTTTCAATGAGTTACCATTAGAAGATGAAAAAAAATAAAATAAAAAATTCTAGCCATCTTCTATTATCAGTTTAGTTATTCAGTTGGGGTTTTTTTCTGTTGTTATTGTGTATCCATTATATATAACCAAAGTTTCATAATCATGATTATGTGTGGCATTTATGAATCTGGGGAAATACATATACTTAAGTAATTTAAATTATTATTTTCTGTTGAGGACAAAGAAACTGTTATATTAAATTAACCTGAGTATTCTAGTGACTACAGAATACTGTATATGTTTTTAAACTATATACGTATAACACTATGGGTTTTGAGAATAGGTTAATTAAGGATATAAGAGGTCAAATGCTGTGGTTTGTTTTTGTGGCAGAACTCTAGTTTCGTAACTGAAATGGAACGTGTTTTCTTGTTAATAAAGATGTTTCACGTCTTGTCAAGGAGCATTTTTTGGTTATGATGTGCCTGAAACTCTTCAGCTATTTCCTTTCAGATTGAATTAATTAGCCTTATAGGAACTAAATGGACGTTTTGGGAGGTGTGTTTTTATTATGTAATGTGTGGTATTTTTGCTAGGGGGAAAGATGCTCATTCTCTATCCAGATGTGGTATTACTTCTGCTGTGCTCTTCATCATGATCTCTGGACTATTCTACCTCCCAAAATAGCCCAGGAGATTCTTACAGATGTACTAGAGCAATCCTTGGCTATACTGTCCTCCAGATACTGTCTGGCCTGCCCCAGTTACAAGAGAACACCACAAATCAGGTAATGGTTTTATATTTAATGCACACTTTTAATGGATAAAATAAGTAAATCTTGGTTTTCTTTTAGGCACTGCTTTGATTAAAATTTAAATCTTAGTGAACACAGCAGAGGGGATAGACACAATTTATGTATTTCGATGTTCATTTTAATTTAGTGTATTTTGTATATTTAAATATATAGACATAATAAACTGAGCTGAATGAGAGATCTCTTCTGAATTCTTGGTGAAATTGTTTCATGAACTACTTGGTTGGTTTGAAAGCCTCATGATGAAAAGTGCCTTGAGGAGTGGTGGTATAACCAGAAATGTGGGCAGCATTGGCAACATCAGAATTGGAAATCAAGCCATTGATTCATGAAAAAAAACCTCCATGCATTCCAATAGAATTTGGGTTTTCGTAGGGCTTTTCAAGGGAAAGAGCTACGAGGTCACATGAAAAGATTTGCAGAATTAATCCAGTAGTGCAGAGGGAGAGAGGAGGAAGAGGCTATTCCTTCTCCTGTCATTTTAGTAAATATGAAACTGTCAGTTCTTTTTGGAATTCTTATATTTTGCCAGAGAGGAAGCTCTGTTTAAGAAACACTAAAGCAGGTGTGTCCAGGTGGAAGCTTCCCCTACCTCTGTTCTTTCTCTTTCTATACAATGTCTAGTTTCACTGAAGAGATCGAAGTATTTCTCATCCTGCCCCTTTGCTATGTATCTTTCCTATATGAATATTTTCCTCTTTTTAGATTTAGAAAGTGGTAAAATCCGTGCTGGCCATGCAAGTTAAAAACTTACAAGTTTGTTATTTGTAGGAGATGGGAGACACCAGCAGAGATGTTCTGTGTTATCTAAGAGTTATGTACTGTTATCATAAGTTTTGTTATGAAAAGGAGCAGTGTCATGGAAGCTTAAGTAACTTGCACAAGTTCATATTTTTTGAATAAGTGGGAAAAAAACCAAAGTTTTATTCTCTGTATCAAAATGCCTATTTGTATGCTCTATTCCGGCTCTAATTTACTGTTATTAGGCTCTTCTACATCTCTCAGTTCAGAGAGGTTTCCTGGAAACTTCCTGGGAAAAATACGAACAAACAAACAAACAAACAAACATGAAATATGAATAATATGTATTGATACAGTAGTATTAGTCAATTCTATATTCATTTACTTCAAAGTACTGAACAAGAAAGAACTTTTTACATTGCTGTTTTGTAGAGAAGCTGTTTTATTTAATAAGGTGATTCCTGAATTTGTCACTAAGTGAATTATCTAGTCATGCACAAATGAAAAAAACAATTCTTAATATCATTCAGTCTAGTTTTATCACAGGTTTTACTTTTTTTTCTAATAGTACTGTACTTTGTGGGGGGTTTTTTCTGCTAATGGTTCCTGAAATGTTAGAGATCTGATCTGTAATAGAGACAAAGTTCATGTGTGTTGGCCTAGATTTTCCAAAAATAGTGTGACCCTTAAAAATGCAGATGATCACATATGCATCCATTGGCTTTTAGGTACCTAGATACTTTTTTTCAGTCCAGCTTCATTCCTACTATATATTTTGTGTTGTCTGTTTCCTATATGTTGTATGTCAGCATAGTTTTGTGAGATTGTGTTGTTGTAGTCTGGGTTCTTGCTATTGTTTAGGCCAGTGACCCATGATGCTCTGCCAGGCAGTATCAACAGGCAACAGATTACCAACTCAGAAATGTGAGAGGTCATAATATGTTGCCTGGCAGTTAAAGTTTTGCAAATTGAAGATTTAGTTCACTTGTCATTACTTTTTTGCTCCAGCAAGATTTGAAAATAGTGTGTACATCCTAATTATATTTTTTCATAAAGAAAAGAAATTTAATTTTATTTAGTTGTAGTTTAGAAGGTCAGTTGTTCCTGTTTAGTGACATTGTCCTTTGGAAGAGGAAATTTCAATATTTTTAAGTCTTGTTTGACTAGTTTCAGTAACAACTTTCCTGTGGAAGTGCTGAATTTTTACAATGTAGTGGATTCAGAATTCCTGTGCCACTGATGGAAGACAAAATTTGAAGTCCATGCTATTTATTTAGGTATTTTATGTTGTCAGAGGAGACTTCTATTTAATTGAAATCTACCGTTATCCTTATGTCCTAACTAATGTTATTTTCACTTTTTTTTCCCTACAGAATTGATATTGCAGCAGTTTTGATGTGCACAGAAGATATGCTCTGGTCAGTTTGCAGCTCTGTACAGGAGTTTCTGAATCCACATGAAGACAGAAATCTCAAGATCTGTAAAATACATAGCCACTGCAATCGTCTGCTCTCTGTGCTGGCTATTTTAACTTCACCACTGAAGAATTTGTATGAGTGAGTATGAAAGAACCAGTAAATTTGAGATAAAGTTGGTTCTTGACTTCACATGGATAGATCTACAAGGCGAATAACTGTGTTAAAATACAACTGAATGCATATTTTTGAGTCATTTTACTAACCTTTGAATATTTCGTAATTTGGTTTTGAACTTATCTTTACAGTCTTACCTAAAGACCAATTATATCTGCTGGGATTTTATTAGTTTTGGATCAGACTGCTATAATGCACATTTTTTTGTCTGGTGATAATATAGTGAATGTCTGGTCTGATTTCCTCTGTAACACAAACACTGGAATTTTGTTTATAGTTGCTGTCCCAAATTTGCAATTTACTGTTCAGTTAGGACACATTTTGTTAGAAACACATTCTTACCAGTCTAAAAATGTTTACAGCTATGGTACCAAAGCCTTTAGTGAGGTTTTCAAGGACTTAGTAGTTCATACAATTGAAAAAAATTCGTCTTCTTACTAGTTCAGGTTTGTCTACCTTCAGCTTCCAGGTAAATTAGAATGTTCTGCTGGCATCCCGTAATAATTCTGTAAGTACTGGAATTTAAAGATAATTTCACTGAAATTGTCATCTGGTTACAAGATCAGTATGTTTCAACAGATGTTGAATATCATTTAGAAGAGAAGGAATATAGAATGACCATCTTTAGAAAATTAGGTCTTCACAAGTCACACCTGTAAATAAAAGGACACATTACTTGCACTGAAATTGGGTCTGAGTCTTATTGGTTTTGATGCTAAAAATTCTGCTGTAAAATTGGTGTAAGAGACAATATCACAAATTAGAAAAACAACAAAACCCAAAACTAAGAAAGCTAAATCCTATTCAACTCACTTTTATTTTTTTTATTCTAAATAAAAATATCCTAGGCAACACTAGTGTTACAAAGAGGAGGATAGAGACGTCCTGCATTTAAGCTTCTTTAAATATATTTTGTCATATGTGGGGTTATTTTAATGTTTGTGGGCTCTGAGGAACATGGAAAAGTGGATTGTAACTAGATGTCTGATCTTATACAATGCAGATTCATGAAAAAATAGCAGTTAAGAAGGTGACTCATGAACAGATATGGGTAGTCCTGCTGTGGCAATAGTAATGAAAGCAGGAATAGACATTGTGGTAGTTGTAACTGCTTCTACTGCCAGTTTTAACATTTCCCCTTTCCTTTACGAAAGCCCTCAGAATGATGGACTAAAATAAATATGTAGTATAGTCTGTTCCTTTTAGCTATTCTAGTCTCCTCCACTAATCTTGTCTATGCCTGGAATGTTAAAAAATGTGTGCTAACGTGCGAATGCACTGAGCTTCAGAACACAATACCCATGGAGAGAGTGAGGCAGCATATTTTGGATTTTATGTAAAATACTGCAGATTAAAAACTTGGTCATACAGGTTTTGTATTTAGGCATATAAATCTCAGTATCCTAATTTGCTTTTCTAGTGATCAAAAACTTGACATGCCGAGGATGTAGGACGTCATTGAATTTACTACAAGGTGCTCTGCAAATCATAATCAGAATCTGGCAGCGTTGTTTAGGAACACAAAAAAAAGTCCTATGTTGTATAGTTACAAAAATAGTATTAACATTAAAAAACATTGTTAGAGAGATGATGCATGGTTTTGTGTAAGAAAAAAGGGACACTTTTTTATGAACTGTGTATTTAGAACATTTGTTTTAGAAACCTGTGAGACTCCCTTATCAAAACAGTTATTTTATATTATATTACAGCCAGTATTTGTTCAGGTAACCTAACCCAGTATGCAGGATACAAAGGAAAAACAGATTTACGAAATTAGCTTCTTGAATGACTATATCTGGTTGACAACAATTTCAAATACTGAATTTTATGTTGAATTCCTAGGTCCATTATTTACTGAGTTGTACATAGTTTATCATGCTAAGAATCTGTCAATGACAAATTTAGAAGTTATGCATTATTTTAAAGGAATACCAGTCCTTCAACAGTTCTCTTTACAATTACAGCTGTATAGTCAAAATTGGCTCTATGTATTTCAAAAGTTTGGTAAAATTAACTGGAAGTGAAATTAAGATTTTTCTTTTAAATCTATTATGCTCTGTTTTGGTACTAGAAGATTTCCCTGCAGGGGCTAGGTTTAAGTTAATCTTTAGACTGCTCAGGAAAGTTTTGTGTAATCATAAAAGTGATGATGACAGGACATTGTTTTCCAGGAGCTGTCTAATAAGAAGACTGTCTCATTTCCAACTTACTAGAGATGCTGTGTTAACTATTTCTTCCAGGGAATTATTCAAGATTCTTTATTATGTTGTTGATATGCAACAAAATAGCAGGAGTCCTGAAAAATTAATATCTTTAATTTCAAATAAAGTGATTCCAGCATATCCTTTCTCCTTCCTAGTTTTATGATCAAACGTTGTGCATTGTGCTATCACTTAGTGTTTCTTTTCTGTATGATGAGGGTACTTAGACCTAGTGCTAAATTCACCTGTGATTCTTGGCTCATCAGTTTTTAATACTAATTTTGTTGTGCTTCGTTTTCCTCCGCCCTTCTCTGGCCTTCCTGAAGTAACTTTAGCCTAATAGAAATGTTGTTGGGAAGGGACCGCTGGAAGTCATCTAGTCCAACATCCTGCTCAAAGCAGGACGATCAGTCTTTATAATTACTCTTAGGGTAGTTGTAGGCTGTGATTAGGTGATGGCTCTTTAGCCACCTCTTCACCTGGGTAAAGGAGCCTAGATCCCTCAACCTCTTGCCACAGATGATGCAATCTAGTCCTTTCCAGTTTCTTCACATCCTCCTTGAGCTATGGGCCCAAGACTTGGACAAAATATTCTCGGTAAGGCTTAACTGTGGCCGAGTAGATGAAGCGAATCACTATCTTTAGTTTGCTGGCCGTACTCTTCCTAATCTGGCCCTGTGTGTGGACTGTGCTGTTTCTTAGTGAGAACACGCTGTTGCCTCCTGTTCAACACCAGACTGGCCATAAACCCCAGCTAGGGGTTGGGTAGGGTTGATAGTCAGTTACCTAACCCTTCATCATCATAATTCTGTGCTGGAGCAAGAAGTTGCACTTTATCTTATTGAACTTTGTGACTTTCTGTTGGCTCTGTCATCCATGACTTGTGTTAACTATTGTGCCCGCTTCCTGCAGTTTAGTGTCACCTGTAAATGTCCTGAATGTGTGTTCTGTCTGTCCACTTCTGTTCAGGTTGTTGAGAAAGCTGTTGAACAACATCAGTCTCCAGAACAAGCTCCCCTAAACTACCAAGTGTTGCTATTTTCTTGCTGCTGCTGACCCAAACCTCTGAAAAAAAGAGGATTTTCGTCCTTCAAAATTTCCAGCCATTATAGTCTTACTCACTAGCAAGTTTGTCATCAGTTCAAGTAGCTGGGATTTGTGCAGCGGATCTAACAGTTTCAATGCTGCCTGTGGATTTTGTAGGAGAATCCAACACTGTTCTTCATTCGTTATTTTTTACAGAGTGAAACTATCCAGGAGAAGCAGGCTGACAATGTGCAGTACAACAGACCCACTTGTGACTTCAGAGTAGAGACTGTCTTCTGCTCCACGTTGAGTGTTACCCATGTTGGAGCAGATCTAGTCTTCTTGTGCTTTTTTCTATATTTTTTATTCTTTTGTACTGACTAGGAGGTGGTAATCTCTCTGCTAGGGTAGATCACAAAGAGTAAGGTGGATGTACGTTTTTATTATTTCATATTATGGATTATTATATCTTACTTTCTCAACAAGAAATCAGGTGAATTGCTTGAATGCTGAGAGAAGAATTTAGAGATTCTATTGGTAAAATTACTGTCTGTTGGATAAAAATATGTCATTCAGTTTTAAAAACTGAAAATATTTATCCTGGTTTTACTATATGAGGGTTCTAATTCACAAAGTTCCTTTTTAGTCATGTTTCTTCCTTATACAGAGCTAAATACTTCAAAGTCTACAAGGAAATACTATTAGGATGTGTCTTGTTGCATCTCATTTTTTCACACCTGCGATGAGGCTTACAAGATCCATTCTCACCTTGTCATACTCTAGTGAAGAATAAAACTGGTGTAACTTGGAACCTTGCTGTGGTATTAAATACTTTCACAGATGCTATCCACTGCTTTGAGAATATAGGGAGTTGCTGTAACATAACTTGTAGTCAAAACAAATTTCATCCTAGCTATTATTATACTTCTGTCAGAAGAGTAGTAGAATTAATCTGTCTGGCACAGAGCTGGGGTTTCCTGGCAAGAATTACATAGCCAGCAGTGGACACTGAGAAATGCTGGCACTGAGGATTATTGTATTATCATTAGACACTTGATTTTTCTTGGTATTTGAAGTTATTCTAATGTTTAAACAATCTTTAAAGCCCTCAGATTATCTCCATCTCTGCTTAGAAGTTTGTGCAGAGGTTTTGTTATAAGCCACAGAGTCCAAGAGTTGTCTGCCCTGCACTTGTCATGAGGAGACAGCTAGGAAACCATACTTAACAAGCTGCTTTAGCCCAGAAGTCTCTCAAACAGTTCATACACCATCAGTAAGACAAGATGTGGTCTCTTTTAATTAGATTACTACCCAAACAGTATCTATTGTGCTTTTTTGTAGGAAGTTTGGTCTGTGCTTTGCTGTATTAATAAAACTATTTCAGAGAATGAGAGACAATAAGATGTTTTTTTTCCTTCAGTTTTCTCACAATTTTGAAAGTTACTATCTTTAAAATAATTATTTTCTAGTTTAAGTACTCCCTTTATCTATGTTGCAATCTCAGTTTGGTTTTTCATCTTCAGGTTTTCGTGAATTCACAGAGAGCACAAATTCACTCTGTGCTAGTCCTTCTGTTCAGATATTGCTTAAGATCATTTTGAAGTCTGTAGTAAATTCCTCCTCCTAATTTTGTTTGATTAGTAAAATTAATTTCCAAATAAATCACCCTATCTTTTGGGGAAGTTCAGAAGCTATACATCTGTCTTCCTGCTGAACAAGTGTAGTTCTCCCTCTTCGTTCATTTGGGGTCTTATAGGCAGACAGTGACCTTATACACAGGTAGCTACACTTCTGAGTCACCTATATGCAACTGTGAAAAAGGGTTAAAAATTAATTTTAAATAATTAAATGACAAAACACAAGTACTATTAATGCCATGGTGGCAAAACACCCTAGAAGAGAAGATTTTACCTTTTAGGTGAGGAGTTCCTGAAGGCTGTGTTGCAATGGATTTCCATTCTGTCTCCAGTTTTAAGTGTTTAGACCTACTCTCACTGTTTCCTTGTCATGGCAGTGGCTTTTTTTACATCTTGTAAAAAGATTCTCTTATCCTGGGAAAGTCCTCATGTATTTTCCTGAGGTATTTTATATGCCCTTCTTCTCTTACTGCAGTAGAAATTGTACTGACTCGAAATTGGGAATGACATCGAACAACTCCAGAAAGTAGAGCAAATATACTATCAATTATTTCTGTAGAAGGGGCATTTTTAAAAGTTGTTACATTCTTTATACAACTTAGAGAATCTCAGCCATGATACACTAAGAAACAAACTTCTCAGAAGTTATTAAGATGAAAAATTCACAGATAAGTAAGTTGAAAAGTATGGTGCAAAACAAGTGATGATTGATTATGGTTAATGGAGGATGGATGTAACAGACTGTATCCCCTCTGTTGGAACTGTATTCAGTGTAAATGAGAGTAAAAAGCCAAGAGGCCAAGGGTCTTCCGTTCAGGTTACACATTGTTACATCATATTGGTTGATACAAAATTTTACAAATACTCATACATTTGTTATTCTTTATTATTAATGAATAATTAAAGGCAAATATTAAATTATATAAACCTATTCTTATAATTATGTTTATTTATAATCATATAATATCATTGATTAATAAAAATAGTTAATTTTTAGTGTCAGTGGATTGGACACATCTTATTTTTGCCTCTCACACCTTTTAGGTAAGAGAAATAATGTAGAAGTGACATAGAAATAGCTTATTTAATTCTTCCCAGACCTTATATTAGAAAACAGCAGATGTTTCACAGTATTCTATTTCTCAGAAGACAATAAAAGTCCAAAGCTTCTGCTTCAAATTTTTGTCCCATTTAATCCAACACATATATGTACTTGCATGTTAATCAAAACAGAACCATTATAATTTCAAATTATATTTTACTTATGATATTGACAGTATGATGCATGTATTGTGAAGAAAAACAAGAGCTGTAATAATTAATTGCTTAAGAGCAATTTGCTTATTCAATTGCTGATAGTAAAAATATGAAGAAAAATGCTTTAACGCTATTGACAGTGCTAGATACCAAGTTTCAAAGAGTGAAAGTAAATAAGATATAGAATTACATTTTTAACAGTAGATAAGATAATTGACTTTGCAATTATGTATATGCATGCATATCTTAGTATTATTTAGGAGCTTTCTGTGTTCTATTTATATATATTTAGTCCTAGGGATACAAACGGGTTTTCAGTCTTCCAGGTCATTCAGAAGGTTTGTTGTTTTTTTTTCAGGACATTTCTGAATAATTCTGATGAGCGTCTTCCTCAATATTTTTCCAAAGTCTCTTATCATCCATTACACTGGTTATTTTGCATACCATCATCCTGTTGTTCCTTACTAAAGTGAGTATCAAAAGTTGATTGTTGTAAAAAAATTCTGAGATAGTCAATATTAATCAAATACTGGTACAAAATTTAGAGAGGAGTATATCTGAATCAATACTAATTAATATTCTGATTACAAAAAACATAGAAACTTTTTTTTCAATTCATTGCAGATTTCCCTAATCTTGAAGCTTTAAGGGTCTGCAAGACAGGTCCCACTGAAAGCAGTGCACTGTGTAGCTTTTTGCTGGTGTATTCATTATTTGCTAGTATATTCATTCTTATTTTAATTATCTTTAAAGTTTTCTTGCTTTAATTAGAGAATATATGGCTCTTGAAAATAATGTAGTTCGGCACAGGTGCCATTTGGAAAGAATTAAAATTAATGGACAGATAAAGAATGTATGCCTCTCTGGTTTTGATTTCTGGTTTAGAAAAAAAGGTTTACTATATAAATAACATTGAAAAATGTACTGCTTCATCGTGGTTGATTTTTTGGGAGATTACTGCATGATTAGAGACAAAAGCTTGATTTCTTTTTCTGTATTGCTGCATATAATGACAAGTTACATGTGAGACGGATGCTACCAGCTGTGCTGTCATTCCCTTTCTAATTTTGAACCTGAAGCACTCCCACACCAATGTAGATCCTCTCCTAACCCCTTCACCTCCTCCTCCTCCTCTTCAAAAGTTGTTTCCTGAGAGATTTTTCGCTCTCCATTTTTATGAAAAGCTGCTTTTGTGAGTTGCTATTGTGTTTTCCAAGAAAGTGTTTTTATAGTTTAGAGGAATGCGTTATCATATGAGTGGTGACCTATGATGACCTGTAGAAGACCAGTGTGCTGTGGGTTTATTACCTCTTACCTTGTACATGCAATATCTTGTACTGTGTACATCACAATATCTTCCCTATGATACCTGCTGAACCAGAGGCAATAGATGCTGCGACTGTGTCAAAGTCGTGTGGTTGACTAACCAAAACGCCAAACAGAGTGAATAATTGTTGAATTCAGAATGTGTACTTTTCCCTGCTTGAAAATAGTAATTTGAGTCTTTCTAAAGCTTGAAGAAAATCGTGTGTTTGTAGCATGTCTGCCTCTCAATAGAGCTTCAAGGGAAGTTGTCAGTGGTTTTATTCATTATGCATGGGCGGAGGAAAAGAAGTTGAGAAGAGGGAATGTAGGAGAGGGAATGAGTACACGATTTATCTACTCTATTTCTGTGCAAATTTATGCTTCATTAAGGACACACTGTAAAAAAGACAAAAGGCTTTTTGATGCCCTAATCCAAGGCTAGTACTCCAAATTTACATTATACTGTGAATTAGGAGTTTCAGAAGATGACTTCACAAGTGAGTACCCTCTGCTGCATGAAAGTATGTAAAGGAAATGCTGGTACTGTTTCAGTCTGACATAATTCTCTTTTTTGAGGTGGAGTTAGGGTTATACAGATCCTACTTAGGACATATTTGTCTTGACTAAATAGCAGAAAACTATTCCACAGCTATCCAGCATTTACATATTTTCCCTGGATGAAAGGTGAGAAATTATACATCTTCTTGACCACCAAATGGGAAAATGAGGGGTCCAAAAGAAAGCACATCTCTGAGAAGATACAGTTAGTGTTTCTGTGTGAGGACAGTCCATACATGTAAAGCCAAGTATATGGTCCTGGTGATGCTGAGTCAAATCTGTTGGTAAAATATTTAATGTTTTCTTTTAATAACACACCTTTCACCTGCTCTGAAAGAATAATGAAGGACCCTGTATGTAATGAAGTAATTTGAGTGAGGTATTCTGAAGTGTTCTAATTCTGTTATCAGTTTTACACTGTGTATTTATAACATGGAAGTTTTTATTTCTTGAAATATTGCATTTAGAATATTAAAAAGACACATTATGTTTAAGTATTGCAGAAGACTGTTTTTCAGAGCATCCTAATTCTTCCTGGGTTGTTTTATGGTTTTACTTCTTACAGCTAATAAAAATTAATATTTACTCTCTGTAACAAAATTGGAAGCACGGGGCATTGTATGCCTCCTGGCTGTGGCCACCTATTTTTTAACTGAAGACTGTAACCTGGCATAAATGTACCTATTAAATATTTGCTCTTCCTAAGCTTGATATTTCAAGAGAAAGTTTTGCTAGTTCCTGAAATTATTTTGTTTACAATTTCACCATTTAACCAGATTTACTACGTTATTTTTCATGCCTAGAAATGGCTACAGTCTTTTATCTGTTTGACTTCAACATCTTTGTCAATGTTGTTAACATGAATTAGAATTAACGTTATTTGCCTTATAAGATCTTGGACTTATCATTTAAGGTTTTCTTTTTTCCTGTTTTGGATACTAACAAAAATAACATAGTTGGTTATCAAACTAAGTAATTACTGATCATTTATTTTGCAATTCCTTTGGTAGTAATTGTGATTCATTCTTTGCTTAATTTTGGGGTTTATAATCATACTATTTGGAAATCTGAGTTCTTTTTTTTTCTTTTACTTTACAAAACTGAACATTTATATGTGTGATATTTATATGTACTTCACCTTTTGTCACTTTTTATGAGGCTAGTCTTATTTTCACTCGTGCTGAGCTATGAGGATGGGAGAACATATGCCTCTCCATATGTACGTTATGAAACTTCTCAGTGCCTTTATTGGTGCTAGCTTCATGGCTGTAGGGAATGTCTGCTATATTTTATTTTTGCTCCAAGTGAGTCACACCATTGTACATTTCAATTTGCAAGAGGCTTGAAGAGCCAAGAGCTGGTGTATATTACAACATCATAACTTCCCATCTGGTCAATGACAGACAAGTTTTATTTCAACTCAAATATTCTAAAAATGGCATTTATTTCTGAAGTAGTTTAAAATATTATCCTTCATAAATCTAATTGACCAAACCTGACCTTTTTTATAGTTTGAAGGCAATGAGTGACCTTATTTGATATGATAACGTGGCATTGAAGAGAGAAATGAAATTTGCCCATTATTTTAACTGAATTAAGTGAAGTGTCTTCTGTCAGCCACAGCACTAATTCTAGCATGAATATAGTAATTGCTTTAATTTAAACTTAAATTACTAACTACTAATTAGTTCATAACATGGGTTAGAATTTGTATTTATATAACTAATCTCAAACATACAGAAATTAAAATAATACTATTAAGAATGCGAAGCCCTAATGTTGAAAGTTTGAATGCAATATGTGTTTTAAATATGGAAAAGTTATTTTGGCTACAGGTTGTATTAAGATTTAAATGTATATGTGGATAAAAATTTTGATAAATAATATTAAATTCCAGTATGTGCTTATATGCAAAAATTTCATTGTGGAACCATTATCAACAACTATATTTAATTTTAGTTCTGTCCCAATAATTGCATATAAATGACACATCAAGTATATGTGCAGAGGCATATAAATCCTCTACGGGATTTCCTGATGGGAAAATGTGGCTCCTGATGAGGAAGGCTTTAGCTGATGCTGAAGGTGTTGTGTGTGTACTGGCAGATAGTGTTTATGCCTGCATAGTAAACATGTCAGTGCATGTGTAGTTTTTATAACTGGTGCATGGTAAAATTTATCTGCATAAAAGTTGACATATGCAGTATATAAACTTCCAGTTTTAGTAACTATTGTTGTATAAACTTGTAATTAATAAAGAAAATGGCTAAACATCAGTTGAAATTCAAATGTAAATACTTCAAAATAATGAAAAAATTAAGCTTTCAAGGAAAAAATTACCCACTACTCAATTTTGAAAACTTCTTTTTAAAAATGTTTAAGAAGAAGAAAATAGGAAATAAAATGGATGATAAATATCTTGCAGGACAACTGCCTGAGTTCAGAGGAAGCCTTGGAATATTTTTGGCTGGAAACCTAAACTTTGCAGAACATGGAAACTGCAAACAGAAAACAAACTGCAATCTCCTTAAAAGCTGATGAATTTGTACTACACTTTCTCACTTGCAAAGCAGTTATCCAACCAGTCTAATATTTCGGGTGGATTTTTCAGGATGTGTAAAAATTGGTCAACCTAATGTGGAATCTTGCAGCTCCTTTATGCATTGTCTCTGTTTTTTTTAATTAAGAGCTTCATATATTTAATCTAGGACACTTCAGAGCTCTTACTAAACAATTAATGTGATAGTGAGCTAAACAATAATAGCCTTAAATTTATTCAAGCATGAAAAAAAATCCTTTTTGTAGAAAAAGGCAAACACAGTTCCATGAAAGAGATAAGTGAGGTTGCTTTGTATCAGTTATAACTTTGTCAGGCTACTAAATGTTAATTTGCTTTTAGCTAGTTGAGATTAAATGTAATTCCTTCCCTGAGCTGCCTTAAAGTAAGCAAGCATGAAAGTGTTTTCAGAGTAATCTGGGAGGAATTGACATTTAAAGGAGTTAGCATTACATCTGCACTTTAAGGATATTAATTTTGTAGATAAATTAACTATATTATTTTGTCTTTATCTTACATTCTGAAAGGACTCCATCAGACAGAGAAATGGCAGCCCAGGGTCAGCTGAAACTGCTCTTGTCCCAGCCATATTGTAATTTGAACTTGCTGTTGGAAACGTTGCTACATCACGATTGTCTCTTAGTGAAAATTTTGTTGAGAAGTTCAAGTAAGTATTTATATTGCCAATCCTTGTAAGAATATCAGGAAGATACATTCATTTTTAACTGCTTAAATACTGAAGGAAGGCTGGCAACCATTTTTTGGGGGTATCAGTAGTCATTCAGTTATCAGCAGGACATTTCTTGAATGGGTAAAAGAAAGAAAAAATCATCACTTTTCTGATGAGAATGTTTTGCAGTCAGTTTGAGTATTCATAGTTTCAAACCAGACTACAATTGCATAAAATAGGCTGCAATAATAAATACAAAGGAGTAAAAATGAATTTGACCTTGAGAGAGCTTTGATAACTCAACTGCTTTATTCAGATTTTAAAAGTGTGGGTAAGTAGTCTGAAAGATCACTTTCAAAGTTGTTTCAACAGTGAAAAGCTTCTTAGAGGTTTTGTTTGAGTTATTGTATTTTTGTCACTGTAGGCATTCTAGAAGTACATTTATATCCTTCCTCATGTTAATACTCTTAATGCTGTTATGAAAGTAGAAAAAATTAGAGTGGTTCTACAAGGTTTTCTTTTTATTCTGCTAATATTTTGTTTGAAGCAATGAACTTTCTCACGTCTTTCCTTTTAATAGCTTTCAGATCAAGTTATCAGACTGTTGGAAAGCTAATGGTATAATCACCTGTTTGACATAATTTTGCCGTAATAGTGAATGAGAGTCCCAGTTTCTATCTTTCTTTAGCAAAAGAATTCTCCCTACTTATCAAAAAAGCCCTATTTGGTCCACATAATATTAGATATGACATAATTTAGTTCTGCCATTTTAAAGCGGTCTAACATTTGTCAGGGGTACAACATTGCTTCCTCTTCTGTCATGCGTCTTATTGAGAGCTGCACTGCATCCTCTTGCCTATTCAAATACCTGTCAGCTTTTACAAAGACTGACAAATGTTTGATCAGGATCATGTTCTTACCCTAGTGTTACTCAGTATTGAATTTTACACCCTGCTTAGATTATCACAGGTATTAGGTGACAGAATGTATTAATCTATTGACTGACCAATCTTCTGAGCTTCAGGGAAATATATGCTGCTTTGAATTAGAAAGTGTGCTGTTTACACAAACTTTGTTAATGTAATTACAATATTCCTATGAATAAACTTTCAGTTTAGATAAAGTTGAAACCTGCAATGATCCGTATCTTCTAAATTAATTTCAATAAGGTGATAAAATGATAGTATCTAATGATAAAATGATAGTATCCTTTATTCCTTCTCCTATACAGCAGCTTTCCGATGCTATATAAGTTAATTTTTTTTCTTATGTGAGCTATTATGTATTAGTACAACAAAAGCTGGACCAATAAGTTATACCTCAGTACTAACAATGACAGTTTTGGATTCTTCTGTTCGGTAGGATAAAAGCCTTACAGAATTATTACTTGTCAACAGTAAAATTTTGCAATGTGTAATATTACACATGAAGATAAAATGCTAAGTATACCATAGTTTTTGAGTGATTTTCCCTAGTGATAATGCAAATCCCTGGAATTTAAGTAGATGATAAGAACTTTTTGAATAGGAAAAGCCTTCTTACATTTTAGTTGATTTTACACTCACATTTTCCTTTTCCCTTTAAAAACCAGGCCAGAAGGCAAAAATTCTCTGTAAAGAGGTGCTTATATGTAGACGGTTTTAAGTAATGATAACTTTTTTTGTATTGTAGTAAGAGTTTGGGATACTTACAGTAGGCATCACACAAACACATTCAATTTAATTGCACTCCTATTTTACCATGGTGGAGGTCAGAAATAATGTACAGGTAAAAGGGACCTTTGGAAAAATTGGTGAAAAATTGGATTTGCATATTGGACCTCTATAACTTAATCTACAAGTCTAAACAGCCTAGATGTATTGAATTACAGTTAATTACTGTGCAGTATAATCCCAGAGTTGTTTTCTATAGATGCAGCATTCAGAAAGTTTCTTCTAAGACATGTTCTTGAGTGGGTGAATGGTCTAGGGCCTTTGCTGTGCCCTTGCAGAGAGATTTTCTGGCAAAACATTATTTTGCAATTTTCCTGGTGAAATTTTTTATCAGAATTGTTCTGTCACCCATGGATATGAAACAGAAATGGATTATTTTAACAAGTGATGAATAATAGAGGAATAAAGAAAGTGGTGCTTGTATAATATGAGTTGTTGAATCCAGCGGATGCTGCTATGAAAACGGGAAGGGTGAAAAGTGAACCCTCAGTATTTCTGCTAGATTTGCTCTAAATGCACAGCATACCAGCAGGACAGTCTGTGACTTCTCGTTTGAGAGTCTTTATTTCCAGGAACCATAATAAAGCAAAAAGCCATAGCTTTATTGAATTACAGTGGCCCGACATGGGATTAATACCAGTGGGAACCTCATCAGACAACAGACAAATCACCATTCACCAACAACAGATAAGAAAGGGGTTGCTGAGAAATCGTCAGCAAGGCACATCCAAAGCCTTCAGTTGGTCCTTGTGTTTCACACATAGTTTTGTTCAAAAAGGAGAGATGGTAGCACCAACTTAATGATGTACAATAGAAAAAAAATTCATTTAAAAATAAATCTTCTTCATTCTAATGAATACAGGAGACTCTGGTTGTTACAGAGACTTAGTTTCATTTTCTACACACAACTTTAAAGTGAATACTGGAAGAAAGCTGCGTTCAGGGCAGGACAAGGCCACTGGCAGTTTCGCCCGATGGTTTTGGCTTGCATGATGCATATATGAGAGACTAATGGAAGAAGGTATTGTGTGGCCTGCACATTTAAACCTAGATGATATCCTGGTCCCCCCTAAAACCTTGAAATAAGAACTGATAGTAACATTTGCAAATATTCTGTGATAAGTTCAAGGCTGCAAATCTGAAATTGGTACCAAAGAAAAGCAAGTTCTTCAAAAAGAGATCATTTACATTGCACACATAAGCAGGGTGGGGAAAGGGAGGATTTCCACTGAGAAAATTAAACTGTGATGTGGTATCAACCAACTCCCTAGACAGTTATAGATACGAAGAGTTTTCTAAGACTATGCCTTTATAAACTGATTTCTGGCAAAAGAAATTACTTGAAAATATATTTGTAGAATGGAAGCTTTTTTTTTCTCCATGCCGATTCTTTGCCCCTTACGAAGCAGCTATTTAACTGCCACAGTGTATAGTTTTAATGTCAATTTCGAGTACTAATTAAATTTTAGTTAAATGTCATTAAATTAATTATTTTTAGGAATTTAAACATAAACACTGGTTTTTTGTAAGTTACCCTAGAATAGCAATGAAAGGTGGCAACTTTACCAACTGGTCTCGCTTAGGAATCAGACAGAATTTTAGTGACAATAGGGAGTTATTACAAAAGAAAATGTACATTCCCTAAATAAACTATTGTCTGCTTTAACAATTGGCTAAATCTGTGTAACAATTTAAACCTATTTCATGTACTTGAAGACAATTATTTTTGTAGTTCCTTTTGATAACTGCTTGGATTTAATAGTCTTTAAACACAGTCTAGCAGGCAACTGGAAAAACTAGAAATTGTGCAAGTCCCACGGTTCAGCCACACACAATTTTGGGGAAATACAGTCTTGTAGGTTTTTTCACAAAACTTGGGGGTTAATCTACAACACTGTACTCATTAGGAGAGCAATTCCTTTTCAAGAAATCCATGTGCTTGTACAGAGATAGGTCTCTCCTCCAAATATCTGTGGATCATCTAGAATGAGGCTTGTGAATACAGACTCTAGAATACCTGGAAGTTTTTTTAGCATGGTCATGATAGCAAATTCTATTGTGGTAGCCTAACATCAAAGGATCAGCAAATTATTTGAGTAGTGGCATCTCCTCAAAATACCCATCTGACCAGTAAACTTACTGGATACTGTATCTGCATAGCCAGTGTGGTGAAATGGTAGACATGGTTACTGGCACGATGTACTTCTAGCTGGAAGATCCGTAGAAAAGGGACCCTGGTCAGATATCCTTTTCCTTTTGATGAATTTCCAGTGAGAAGCTAAAGAAATCAGTAAACAGATTTTATGGGATTTCTGAACTATTGAATAGGAATTTCCATTTGGACTGTAACAGAGCCCTGCTGAGAATCACGTACCTTCACTTGACATAGTGTAAAGATATTCTGTGTGATATATTTGTGATAGTCTCCATGACTATGGTATGTGGTCATATGGATGGCTTTTCAAAGACATAGTCAGTTCTGGTAGGAAATTCTTGCTACAGTAGAGCTCTAAGCTGAATACATTGTAAGAGGGTAACTTGTTCAGTATTGATCCCAGTACACAGGGTATTACAAAGGATGTCATGTGGCCACAGGACTAAATTAAGTATTGACTCATCAAATTTTTTAATACAAGCATGCCACATTTTCAGCATACCATTACATGTCAGTGGTGGAGGGCCTCTGATAATAATGGTTTTTCCATTTGACGCAGGTAAGATGGATTTCACAGAAGCCCTTAACCCAGAGATTCATTAATGGAAGCTGCTTCTTAGATAGGTGAAAATAAAACATTTAGGGAGAAAAAATTCTAAAGGGAGTGAATGAGAATAAAATACTGTGAGATTAGTGACATATAAATATATAAGCACAGAAGTAGTTTGCTGATATGTGAATAATTTGTGGACAGATGATATAGAATTTGTTAAAGTCTTTTTGCCTTGTGTTGAGCTTTTTAGTTGTCACCAAGTTGGAATTAATTGCATTCACCAGTAGCAGTTAATACAGGGGATATTATTATTTGGGTTTTACTAAATTGAAATGAGAAGGATTAAGGTCTGCGTTTCATTCACCATGGAAGTAATATCATCAAAATTTCTTTTTGGAATTAAAAACTGAAATTATAGACTTTCTGCCAAAATGAAATAATATTTGAAGTTACAATAGATTCCAGCTGTCAAGGCTGACTGGAGAATGATTGCTCTGGAGAGGAGCAACTCTAAGGGAGACAAGGAAAGTGATCTACCAGAACAGATACAGACAAAGAATAGAAAAAAAGCTGGTGAAAGAAGAAGCACTGAGAATATAGTGCAAGGAGCAAGTAGTTCAGAGTGCCTGATGAAAGATTTGGTTCCAGAAACAAATAAAATACATCCTTTCTGCATTCTTTATAGTCTCATCAGCTGCTGTGATTTGTACTATAAAGTAAGCAGAATTTGTATGCTCTTGGCAAATAAAAGAACTGTATCAGAAGTAACTTGCTTATTTCTCCTGCTAAATGAAACAGCATGTAGAAATTTGAATTTTGACTACCTCTTTTGGTCAAAAAAGACAGCATAATTGTTTACAGCTAGTCTGTCTTGTAAGGATTCACTAGGAGAGAATTCAAGAGTCAGTAAGAGAAGATTTTCTAAAATCAGTAAGATTAATTTCATTACTAAACCCATAGCAGATAAGAGCTAGATGAGTGTGATAAAGTCAGCAAGTTACTGAGAGGTGTTTCTATCAGTAAGAAAGAAATATGTATAAATTATGTTTTTAAGTCTGCCTCTTTGAAGATGTTTTTACAATACATGGTACTATCCCAAGAGGCTAAGTACATTATTTTGTCGTAGGAGGAATGATTCATTGACTGGTTAAGGCATAGCTGTTGTTCACCAGATAAATTATTTTCTTATAAGGAGATTTATTAATAACATTAATAATATTTCTTTATTTATTCTGGCATCCTTTGTGCATATGGAACATTGTGCTATACGGAGATAACAAACAGCAGATTTTCTTTAATAGGTACCTAAGATAAGTATATAGCCATATTTGTGTATGGATGTACGTCCTAAAATGAAAAAGAAGCATCTCCTTTGAGCTGCCTTAGGAGCTTTAGATTCACTTCTCAGATTGGCTCTTAATATACAAATGCGGTGAGTGGCAAAAAGAGAAATATGTAGAGGGAAATATCAGTGGGCAGTAAGTATGATGCGTATCATATAAATACTGTTCTTATGTGATGATTAACAAGAAGGCTGCATCGGAGTTCAAACTAAGATGAATATTTGATGTTATGACAGGTGAGCTAATAAACGTTAAAGAAAAATTCTAAGTCAAGTGAAATCTTTCCATATACTTCTAATTCATAATAAATATTTAACCAGCTATACTGAATAAGCAGCTAAACCTTTCAACCAACGGACATTATAAATGCCAGTTTATCAGTCAGAAAACTCAAGGATGTTGGATTTCAACTTGAGCTTTGAAGGGTTAGATATGTTTAGAATAAAGGCAACATTTACTTAGGGTAAAGGAAGAAAAAGCTGATGAAAACATACATATCTTGTTATGTTTAGCCTTAGAATGGTTTCCCAGTGGACTCCTGAAGATCTTTGCTTAAAAGCACAAGACTTGTATTGTGTAGTAGTTATAAGGAGGTATATGTATAACCCCCTACAGAACTCTTTTCTACTTTCTTCCATTTATCTAGATTTTTTGGTAGCGCTAATTTGATTAGAAAAGTTTTTATAAGTTGTGATTCAAACTTTCCATTTGGCATGATCATAAAGCAAATTTAGGCTTAATTTCATGTCATAAGCCCCTTTAATCAAAGAAATTTCCCATTGTGTTCAGTTTTACAGAGTATTTAAAATCTCAGCAAACCTTTCTCTCTAGAATTTGGTTAAATTAATTTTTTAAAAAAGAGTTGTTGACTGTGGTAGATTTTGAAGGCAGATTGAACCACTAGAAAGACTTAGCCTAGAAGTTTAGCCTCTCTCATCTTTCTCCTGCACAGGTTGCTAAAGATATGGCATAAAGCTATGACATTTTTAAGTGTAATTTTATTTAAATCAGTTTTTCAGAAACTTTCAGTTTTGCAGAAACTATCCGTTTTGCAAACTAGAAATTTGAATTACAAGTGTTTAATTGGTTCTGTCTCTGTTCATTTGTTATGATTGTTAACACCAAAAGCCATTGAGTTACGTTGGTTCAAAGAGAGGTTTAAACACATCATTGTTCTTCAGGTGACAGAATGTTTTATAATTATTATGAAAAACATTTAGAAAGACATGTTATGTAAGCTGTTGCCACTCAAATCTATGAAAATCAATAGTTATCTTTGAAAACTTAGGTATCTGTATCTTAGCAGAGCTGAGATTTTGTTTCGAGGAACTGATTTCTACTCAGTTTCATCTCATACTGAAGAACAAAGACAACTCATTTTCTGGAGTATGCACCTGCTACTTTATTTTATTTTGTGTAACTAAATGGCGTTCTCTTATTTTACATGATTAATATATTGGTTGTAGGAGTTAAGCAGTAATAATTTTTTGATTGTGATTCTGCAAAAGTAGGACAGTTTGCTTCTGGTTGATATTTAGTAAATAATCAGATTCAAATTATATACAGAGTGCAATTTGGATTAAATAAGCAAATTGCGTAGTTTGTAAACATGCCTGAGTCTTTGTTTTTTAATGGCTATGTATAATTCAGGAAGTTAGTCAAATGTCACTGTGCAGAGGAAGACCAGATTTCAGTATCTATAAGTATTGTTTGAAATATTATTCAGATACAGTTTGCAGTTTGTTTTGATTAATACTATCTATTACTATGAACTTGAATTACCTGAAAATTATTGTAACCATGTTTTTGTTTATTTTGAAGATGAAGCACTGAATCATGATGAACAAAGCTCTATATTAGAACAGATGAATAACAAACAGCCTACTCTGATTGAAACAATCTTCACAGTATTGTCCTACTGCACTTTGTCACCTAAATCTCTTGGCATTGCTTTTGAGACCTACATGGAAAAAGAGCAGTTGTGGAATTGCTTATACAATATGACAGGTATTTAATTTTATTAATAAGTATTTAAAATCTGATGTTAAACCTTGTCAGTTTTCAGACATATAATGCAGATTAATTTCTACTTTAATAAATCAGATGAAATGACAGTAGCTTACTTCAAAATTATAGTTTAATTGAAGTTTTTTGAGCAATAAGGTCATGGTAGGAGTGGTGAAAATTTTGAAAAAAAGCAGAGGTTGTGGAATGGTATGGTCAACCTAGATTGTGATTTCCTGAAGTGTCTGTCTTACCAGGTAGCTCTCCACCAATACAGGTTCTTTGTCTCTGCATTTAATAGCTCCACACATTTGCTGTGATTTAAAGTTAAGAAATTTTTGTAGGACAATGGAAAAAGAAAAGGAAGGCCTCCTATTGAGGGAGTCATAGTCTGAGGAGCATATGACTCTGCATCAATAGGAAGACAGGCTCCTAATTTTCTATGGAAAGGGAGAACTGCCCTCACAATTGTAGCAACTAATGCTGCCCTCAAGGAAAAGCAGTATTCAATAGAAAAGAGAGGTGAGGATGAAAATGGGACAATGTAAGAGGAGAAATAGAATTATGAATATCGCAAAATAGAAAACAATATCAGTAAAAGTGCTCAGGTATTCCTCAGACAAAAATGTGATTGCAAAAAAGAGAAGTCTAAGGTGTAAGAGCAAGAAATATACAGAGATATTTCATGGAAGCTTCCAGAAAGGCCATGCAAAGAATAAAACTTAGATCAGCAAGAGGTACAGAGAGGCAAAAGTGTGAGCAAAGGATCTAACACGTCAAGAGACATCTCTGATATGTCTGTCCTGCACTACGCTGCCTGACAACTTCTGCACCATTGCAATGGAGAAACATCAATTCTCTGTGGTACTGAGAATGTGGAGAAGACTGATACTTGTTGTAATGTCAATAACTGTATTTAGGATGGTCTATTTTCAACATGTGGTCTCTGATAACATGTTACATCTCTGTTGAAGACTTATTATTTGTATGCATTTTTTGTTGCCAAAATATCTTTTTTCCTTTGCTGTTATCTAGTCTAATGGTTTGGGTATCTAATAAACACAACTTCATTAATACTTTCAAGACAACAGGTAGAAAAAAATAAGTATATCTGTTTGCCTCGTTGATGTCTAACAAATAATTAAACAGAATCCATATAAAAAGAAAGACACCAGTCAGCTTAAATTAAATTTTTAGAAATATATTGATGGAGAAATGAGGATGAAGGTAATAAATTGTATTTTTGTCAGTGCTTTGTTAAGATGGTACAAGTTGCTACGCTGTTTTGCTTTGTACTCTTTCTTTTATTTTTAACAGACCAATACGTCTAAGTTGTTATGAAGCACAATGTTTTTACTTTTCTTTCTGAAAACACTTTTTTCTGAAACAGATTTACACAAATGACTACATTTACTGAATGTTTAATAGTTCTTCCTTCTGAAGTTTCCAGTTGTAGCGGGTCGGAGACAGAGATTATCAGATGCTTGAAGTTGACTTTGATTAATTCAGTCAAGGGTATAGTGAAGCAGATAATTTCTTTGATGCATTCATGGGAGGCAACAGAAAACTACGGAACATACCAGCACAAGCAAATAGTTCCTGAAAGTTTACTGAAGACAGTTCCAAAGGACTGGAATTACACTCCTCGGGAAATGAAGAGAAGAGAATCTGGGAAATGTGGGTGAAATTTACACTGCTTTGTAAATTTTTCATAAAAGCTTGTTACTCCTTTAATGAGTATCGTTAAAAATTGAACATATCAAAACTGAACAGTTACGAGTTAGTGAGTGTTGCGGTTTTACAATGAAAAAAACAATTTACAAACACCCTGTGATTTTTTTACAGTGCTTAGCTTTAAAATTCAGTTATTCTTTCTCAAAGCTTACACCCATGCATACACAAACAGGCTTTTAAAAATAATTGGTATTGTAGTACTGATAATAATAGTACTGAACATGTTTTTAGCAGTAACAAGGTGGGATTCAGGACAGAGTAAAAGCATAATGTCTTATGTTCTCGTCTTAATGGCTGTAACCAGTTCTTCTCACAGTTATCATAGTTTCAGTCAGAACTGATTAATATTAGATAAAGAATGTTGACTGAAATGACAATTTCACAGAATCACAGAATCACAGAATGTTAGGGATTGGATGGGACTTCGAAAGATCATCTAGTCCAATCCCCCTGCCGGAGCAGGAACACCTAGATCAGATCGCACAGGAACGCATCCAGGCGGGCTTTGAATGTCTCCAGAGAAGGAGACTCCACAACCTCTCTGGGCAGCCTGTTCCAGTGCTCTGTCACCCTCACTGTAAAGAAGTTTTTTCTCATATTCAAGTGGAACCTCCTATGTTCCAGC
>WKFP01015492.1:28520-42417 GCA_011057875.1 Pterocles orientalis
GCTGGCTCATGGTCATCCTGCTGTCCACCAGGACCCCCAGGTCTCTCTCCCCTACACTACACTCCACCAGGTCAGTACCCAACTTATACTGGAACCTGGAGTTGTTCTTGCCCAGATGCAAGACTCGACACTTGCTCTTGTTAAATTGCATTAAATTTTTCCCCGCCCAAATCTCCAGCCTGTCTAGGTCTCGCTGGATGGAAGCACAGCCTTCTGGCGTGTCAGCCACCCCTCCCAGTTTCGTATCATCAGCAAACTTGCTGAGGGTGCACTCTATTCCCTCATCCAAGTCGTTGATTTATTCATCCCAACTTCAGAACACAGCAATTTGTTTGTGAATAGCCCTGAAACTGTTATGGAAAATGCTACTGCTTGGTTGTTGAAACAGTTCCTGAAGAAAGAGAAATAATATACATAATAGGAGAAGCAGCTGATTTCTGGTATATATTTTCATAGCCTTCTGTGCCTGAAGCCTCCATTATTTGAAAAGCCTAATTTTTGGAAACATTTCACCGTATATTTATAACTACCAAAGTACTACCTGACTATTTTCAACACAGTAGTATCACTGTAGTCTGGCATGAAGTTTTTGAGTATGTAGACTGTGGGCAAGCCGGGGCATTAATCCATTCTTTCTTTCCATATATCTTCTCTTCATCATCTTGAGGCACATTTATGCAGCAGTGTACTCACTGCGCTCTCACTGCAATCTCACTTTAATCTAGAACCTGTATGGCTATTTTAGGCTATTGATGAGCCTGAGCTGATATGCTAGCTGAAAGGTAAGGCTCAGATGTAGTGACAAATTAAATTGGCTATATGACACCTAGAACATAACTAGGTCTTTTTTAAATGAGTTGAGAATACAAATGCAATGAGTCAAGAGCTTTCTTGGTTTGTTTGGGTTTTATTTTTTGTTTTGTTTTGTTTTGTTTTAAATCTTGACTCCATATTGTGGATCACCTTTTGGTATATTTTTTCATTTTAGATGTGTTATGAGGTTTGACCAGCATATTTTCTGTAGTTATTTCTGTAGCTACTTTTCATATCTGGAATGTTTAAAATGCAGTGCTATATAGGGTGCATGCTTATGTGAAAGTTCATAAACTGATGTTTTGTAGGTTTGAACACAGATTGTAAGAAAACTAAAGATTATGGATGTATGTAATATCCTGAGACACTTAGAGCAATGCTGCAGTCGTGAAGTGGAAAAAATACTACACTACAATTTTGAAGACAACTTTTTTACCATTCCAAATACCTGGATGTTGTCTTTTTCGTTTATTCTTTAATAACTGTGCATAGCAGAACTAATTGTTAACAGAGTCACAGTCTGAATTCTAAATTTTCTAGGTTCTCTGTTTTTAATTTATGTTATTGTTTAGATTTTGTGGGATTTTTGTGGAGGAAGCGTAATAGAAGTCAAGCTACAGTGTTGAGTCATTGAGGTTTTTACCCATTTTCAGTACAATAGAAAGTTAGAAATTATCATACAACATTCAGAAGCATGCTGTGATAGAACTAGGATGTTAAAGTTAATCATATCTTCCTTTCTTTCTTTTTTTATAGGCTTCACAAGGCTTGCAGCTCAGGCAGTATCTATTGTAATCAGCAAGTTACCTACAGTGATTGCATGTTTGCCTCCCACAGTTAAGTACTTCTTTCTTCTGGCTGAGAGAAAAATGTCAAGAAACTTTGCTGAATTGAAGAAAGCTGGTCTTCTTGTGTGGAACTTGATTGTAATTATATGTCAGATATTTGAGGGTGGAAATACTGCAGAACTTTTAACAGGTGCAACACTTGACAGATGGAGCAAAGAAAAACTCATTTTAGTTCGTGTGTGCTTAGAAAGTATTATGGGAAAAGAGAAAAGTGGTCCTAAGCAAGTGACCCAGAAGGTTATACAAAGCATTGAACAGCAAAGACCAAACTGGATTGAAAGCCAGTTGCTGAAGGCAAGAACATTGAGCACAGACTGGTAAGAACATAGTATATTTCAAATGCTGTAGTTTATTTTACTGGATTATTGACATGTTTGTGGCTATTTTTCAATTTAAAACAAAACAGATGAGCAGTAATCTTATGTGAAATGGATTAGTTCTTAATATATTGATGGCTTTATAGCCTGTTTTTGCAGGGTAATTGCATTGTTGAAACAGAAAACGATGGTTGTTTCGTTGGAACAGTGTTTTCATACTACTTGGAGATTTCGTATTTGTGGACAATTTAGTTGGTGTATCTTTCAGAATGTGAACAGGTACGTTGACTAGAAGGCACCACAATATATTTATAAATTAATTTTGCTATGGTGATGAGATTAAGAGGAACTATGAAAAGGTTACAGTGTTCATCTGTGATTAGAAAGTAAGCATGCTTCATTTTAAAACATAACAAACCCTGAGGGTGAGTAGGATATATCAAAACAGGACTAGGATAGTACCCTGCTGTGCCTTTCTGAGGAAATATCAACCTTCCCTGCAGATCTGACATTAAGGTCCAAGTGTTTTAAATCCTTTTAATGATTTTTCAAGGAGCTGTGTACATGTCGGTGTGTTCCTAGTCCAGTCGTGCACCATTCTGTAAAAAATACTGTTTGTCAGCTTTCCAGTATTAGAATTATTGGAGTTACTTGACTTCCTGAATTAAATTTTTGAGTGCTGAAATTAAAATTGCCTTTTTTTTTTTAATGAATATTCTTGAAGATTGCAGCCGTTGCTATCCTGACAGTAATTGTCCCTATAAACAAAGGACATAGTGATTGTAGGTCAGAATCACTGGTGTCAGGGAATAGACTTTCATGCAGTGCTTGGAGGGACAGTATCCTGTTCCTGCGAGTAGTTGGTTAATGTGAGTAGCGCTAAGCAGTAACGTGAATGCTCATTAACATTGACCTTTGTAATCTTTACATTTCCATTTAATACTAATTTACAAGCTCTAATCCAGTGATTAAAAGATTGAAGCTAGCTGCCAGTGACTGAAGGAGTCACAGAATATAAACCCCGTATGATAATGTGTAAATTGATACTTAGCAGAGTGGTTCCATAATACAATTTCTAATGTCACTGAGAGAATAGGTATTTCTTAAATAATACAAATGCAGGGTAAGACAATACGGTGGATAACTTCTAAAACTAAAACTTCAGTATTTGCACTTCTTCTGAAGCTGAGAATTTTAAATTAATATACTACTCTGTTTTCTTTTCTAACATGCCACAAAAATGCTGTATTATCCGTCAAGTATCCGACTGTGGGAAATGACTGTAGGAAAATGTTTTCTGTATGTATACAGTGGCAACCAAAGTGACAACTAGTTTGTGACCAGGGCTCCTAATTTTAAGCTTAAAAAACTAAAGTATGCATTATCTGGTCTCCAAGTGAGTAGTTCTATGATGTAGTTATAAAACAAAGTCCTCTGACTTCAGTTGGATTTCTGCAATAGAAGTCTAGCACAAATGTTATTTTTCCATTTTATAATTTTATATTCAAATATCATGAGTCAATTTCTGGGAGGAAAATAGTTAATAAATAGCTGAGATATGCAATGTAGAGATAAAATACTATCATAAGTGCAAATTATAAAACTAGTAATTTTAAAGCTGAAATTCAAATACATTTAAACTAAGCGATGGTCACATAATCACTAAACTAAAAGCAGATCTTTTATGATGAGATTTGTGATGTTTACACGATTTGTTTGAAATAGGAATGGTTATATTTGAAAATCTAGCTTGGTGTAAAATTATGTTCTGTGTAACTGTTTCATAATTAAAGGATTTTTTGGGAAAATGCATGCACATGCATTTATATATATGTAGATACTTCTGGATATTTGTAGACTTTTAGTACATACAGTGTGTGGAAGAAAATAAAAACCATATAATCCAAAAATTTATTTGGGATTCGTGTATGCGGTTGCGGAAACATCTTTGAAGTGCACTGGATTTCTATAAGCTAAAGTCTTGCCTGATTTTCTGTTATATTATTATGAGGACTGATAGCTACATTAAATATATAAGTTCTTCCACTGTGGCATACAACTTTAACTTTAGGAAAATTTAAAAAATACTCTTTCGTGAAAGGTTCAGAAAGTGGCAGTTGTATTCATTGCGTGTCTTGTGAATGCCTGAAAGCATTACTATTCATTAAAATAACCTTCAGTTTATAGTAGCACCGGAGCTGTAAACAGTCATGTTAGATTCTGAAGAACACACATCCTGAGAAGAAAAGAAATGTCTGTCTTTGCAAAGTAATTTGTCGAGTTGAAGATTATTGTTTTTCATCATGGTGACCCTGACTTGGCTGGCTGGGTGCATATACAGATTAAGATGAATGCAGTTATTCCTTGGCTGAGGTCTGCTTCTTTCAGGGCACATTCTTCCTAATGACATGATTGATAGGCAGTCCCAAAACCAGAGAGGAACTCATTAATCACAGCACTGACTGAATCCAATCATCTGCTTCACCTGCACAGTGACAGACAGGAAAGGAGACAATTTGGGCGCTGACACTCCTTTGTCAGAGGTTTTTCAATGTCAGTTGCTAAGAAGTTTGACAAGAAATTCAGTTTGCATTTACATGTAGCACCAAAAGATCAGCCTTAAGCATCCTTTCATTTTAAAGATCAGTTTCTTTGGAGCTTTTATGTACAATACGCCGTAATAGCAGAGTATCACTTCCATTCAGCAAAAAACAAAATTATGGTTTATATTTTGAAACTATTTGCTCTATAGGACGTTCTGAGCTGCATATGAAAGCAATATCATCTTTGATGTCCAGCAACTGTGTAGCATTTAAGGGAGTCTGCAGGTCAAAGAGCGACTTTCAGTAGAACTAACTCTAATTATGGCACACTTTCAAAAATAAACTTAAAGCTGAATGTACCAAAGTATTTTGGAGTTTTTTGGTTTTAAAATAAAGTATTGTGTTTTTCAAATTCAAGATTCCTCTTCGGTAAATTTCAAATTACTACAATAATGACTGTAGAAAGGATAGTATATTCTGCTGGTCTTTTAAGTTCTTGACATATCTGCATCAAGGTGCCAACATATATCTGTGTTGCAGCTCTAAGATTTGATGAAAATAATTGGTTTTAGTACTTATTTTTCTTAGCACTTTATCAGTGGACAATACTAAGCAGGTAAGGAGCTGGTAACCTGTTTGTTTGGAGAGAGAGCAGTCTGACAATGGTCTGAGTTTTGAATGCACATTTTTCATGTCATTTGGGCCTGTAAACTTCAAATTTTTATAACAGCTTCACACAAATACTTGGAAGAAGGAAAACAAGAAACAACACAGGCCAAAAAGTACAACAAGTGGCAAATAGATACCGTTGAAATCGTTACCACCATATACTGGTGGGAAGTAAAATACTTCAATTTAAAACTTCTAATCTATACTTACAGTAATGGCTACCTTTCTGATATATTAATTAGACTTAATATATGCAGCGGCAGGAACAGTAAAATGCACAAAAGGTTGAATGCAAATGCCATTTCTAGTAGCAAAGATACTTCACAGAATTACAGAATGGTTGGGTTGGGAGGGACCTTAAAGATCATCTCGTTCCACCCCCTGCCATGGGCAGGAGCACCTCCCACTAGCCCAGGTTGCTCAAAGCCTCATCCCACCTGGCCTTGAACACCTCCAGGGATGGGGTATCCACAGCTTCTCTGGGCAACCTGGGTCACTGCCTCACCACCCTCACAGTGAAGAATTTCTTCCTAATGTCTCATCTAGATCTACCCTCTTTCAGCTTAAAACCATTACCCCTTGTTCTATCCCTACACCCTCTGGACAAGAGCTTCCCCATCTCTCCTGTAGCCCCCTTTCAGCACTGGAAGGTGCTCGAAGGTCTCCCTGGAGCCTTCTCTTCTCCAGACTGAAAAACCCCAACTCTCTCACCCTGTCCTAGCACAGGAGGTGCTCTCTCGTGCAGGAGCCAGCCCTCTGATCATCTTCATGGGCTCTTCTGAACTCTCTACAACAGGTCCATGTCCTTCTTATGTGGGGGGCCCCGGAGCTGGATGTAGCACTGCAGGGGGTGTCTCACCAGAGCAAAGCAGAGGGGGAGAATCACCTCCTTCGACCTGCTGGTCACACTGCTGGTGATGAAACCGAGGACACGGTTGGTTTCTGGGCTGCAAGTTCACACTTCTGGCTCATGTTGAGCTTCTCATCAACCAGCACCCTCAAGTCCTTCTCCACAGGGATGGTCTCTATCCATTCTCCTCCCAGCTGGTTTTTGTGCTTGGGATTGCCTCGACCCACGTGCAGGACCTTCCTCTTGTCCTTGTTGAACTCGATAAGGTTTGCATGGCCCCACCTCCCCAGTGTGTACGGGTCCCTCTGGATGACATCTCTTCCCTCCAGTATGTCAGCCATAACCACACAGCTTGGTGTTGTTGGCATACTTGCTGAGGGTGCACTCAATCCTACCATGTTGCCAACAAAGATATTAAACAACACCGGTCCTGCTACTGACCCCTGCAGAACACCACTCTTCACCAGTCTCCACTTGGACACTGAGCTGTTGACTGCAACTCTTTGGTGCGACCATCCAGCCAATTCCTTATCTACCAAGTGGTTCGTCCGTCAAATCTGTGTCTCTCCAATTCAGAGACAAGGATATCCTGTGGGACAGTGTCAAAGGCTTTGCACAAGTCCAGGTAGATGACGTCGGTTGGTCTTGTCTTATCCACCAACGATGTGACCCTGTTGTAGAAGACCACCAAATGTGTCTGGCTTGGTTTGCCCTTGGTGAAGCCATGTTGGCTGTCACCAATCACCTCCTCATTTATACTTCTCTAGTGAAAAATAAAATTTAAAAATATTTGCTTATTGGATGTCCTTGGAGTAAGGAATGTTTTGTGTTTTCATCTCTCAGATAATTAATATTTGTATTAAAAAAGGGGTTTTTATTTGGTATTTGTATAAAGGCTTTGGATACATATATACAGCAACATTTGTTTTGTGCAAGCCAAATGTTTATAAGTTTTTTAACATGTATTTTAACTGGCTGTATATTCATATTTAGATTTTTAGAAAATCTAAATTTAGAAATAACTTAAGAATATTTGTATCTTTTCTATATTCTAGTGCCTCAGCCACAGTAGAAGGTGCAACGTTAGAGGCAGGAGGTATTGCACTCGGATTCACTGAGCAGAAAATAAACATGATGGTCCTGGATATCTGCCACAAACCAGGTGGCAGGGAGTACCTGAGGCAAATTTATCACATCATCCGGCTCAATGAGGTAGGGAAACGGGCCTTTTTACCGAGCAATTAGGTGTGTACTGGCCTGAGGCAGCATCTGCTGGCAGCTAAGGGTTAGTCAAGTAGGTGATAATGCTTCTTAAAGTCAATATGAAATCCTATATTGTATTGTAATAGAATCCATTCAGCTTAGGCTTTTCTGCATTTGTACACAAAAGATTACTTTATGGGAAACAATGTAAATTTTATTCACATACTTAAACGGTAGTATGGTTCATAAACTTCCCTCACTTTCATATTGCAGACCATAGATACATTTTGGGAGTTTGAACACAGTGGGGAGAAAAAAAAAACCAAAAAACCGTATCAGCAATGCAATTGAAAAATTAACTGTTACAGGAAGTAAAATTAAATGTGGTAAATCAAATCTCCTGATTTAAAAAACAAACAAACAAACCCTAAGGCTGTGCTGAGGAAGTAAAGGCATCCACATGATAACCTTACTTCATCTAGATAACTGCTCACTTCTGTAAAGTGTTTTCAAAATTATAGTAAACAAATTCAGATTTGTTTGCTGCATATGGAATTTGGGCAATGTAAAAGAATTACCTCATTATTTCTAGGGCTGTGCTAAATTGCCCCAAGTTACCAAAAGCATTGTGATTTTATACACTGAAATAAACACAGGTTTGCTTAAAGTGTGTGTTAACACAGACCTACACAGCTTAATTAAGAAAGTTCTGTTTATTTTCTTTAATTACTAAATTACTATTCCTTGAATGCATAAGCAGGTGCTGTTAAGATCATTGCAAGTATACAGAAGTGTTTGTAATAAATTGTACAGGAATCAATTTATTAGCTAGCAAATCATAGAATTTATTAGTAAGCACAACAAGTGAAGCAGTGCTGGGCGGCCACGGGAGTCTATGCTCTACCGTCGGCGCGCGCTTACACTCTCCACAGTTCCCCTTTTTATCGTTGGTTTCTTCTGGATTACGTGATCTCTCAGGCTCGGCGGTTCAACATCAACGGGGTGAGGGCATTCCATTTTAAGAGATTAGGGCAGCAGTTTTTCTCATCTGTGTTGCTCTTCTTGGTCTTCTTGCAAAAGACATAATTGCTCCATTGGCCTTGAAACTGTTGGTCGCATACCATTCCCTCATTGTTCTGTCTTGAGACATCTTGTTTCTTATGGCAGGATGTCTCAGCATCCCTGGCTGTCTGTTAATCTTTAGATTCTTAAAGCATAACTTATTCTTACAGCAATTTCAATGAACAAATACCCACAGTATATCACAGTGTTCATAATAAAATGCAAAATAAGGCAAATATAGACACAGGCCAAAATTTTTCTTCTTAAAAAAAGTTGATAGCAAAAAAACCTCATTAGGCAGCTGTGTCTGTGTGAAGGCAGTAGAGAGCAGCTGAGTATTGGCACTGTGCTTCTCAAAATCCGACCAACAGTTTAATTCCTAAGTATGGGCTTAAAGGCAACCTCTACGCATCTGCATTTGGAAGCTTTAGAAGCAATGTAAGCATGTGTGTAAGAGCTGGCAACCTAATATTAATACAATACAGAATCTTTTCAAGTTTCATCTCAAACAACTAAATGGTTTAGAAAGTAAAGTGAAAATTATTACTGTAATACAGTTCAAACAAAACCTTTTCACCTGGAGCACATTCAGGATTACTGTGTGTATAACAGAGCAAGGAAAAGATGATGAGCAAGACCTCCAAAAATAGCATATGATCCAGTAGTTAGGGCAGTCACCTAGGGGACAGGATATGCAAGCTCAAATCTTATATTCTGCATGTTTTAGACCAGGGAATTGAATCTGCATCTCCCACATCCGAACTAACTCTCCAAACCGCTAGACCATTAGGTACCAGCATGGAACTCTGTCCTTTTCCCCTGTTGGAGTTGTTTTGCTTTGTTGAAATTGCTGTAAAAATCCATTCTGTAACTTCTAGGGTCAAAAATAGAATCATACTCTAGCTGAAGGGGTAGAATGCCCATGTTGGATTCTGGAGACCCTGATCCAAGATCCAGCTCCTGTGACTATTCAGTTATTTATACAAAGTGGAGCAGCTCCAATAGGAGGTAGGAGGTTGAGAGAATTAGGTGGAAGAGGGACTTTAGCTGACTTTCCGCATCCCAGGTGTGTCTCCTTGAATTTCTGCAGCTAGTAAGAGCTTTGTTAAATATAGAACATTTCTCAGAGGAAAAAACTGTCTTGTTTTTTTAAAAAAAGAAGAAAAAAATTGTGACCACCTAGACTCACAGGAGGACTTAACTATGTTAGTTCAAATTGCCTTTAACCATTGCAAAATGTTTTAATGCTTAGAATGGTATGATAATGCACTTCTCAATATTATTTTTCGTAACTTAGATTATGTTTAATGTGCCTGACTACCAAGAAATAGACTTGATTATCTGTTCAAAGGTCCATCGTTTTGTTTGGAGACTCTCTGGACTATCAAGGGATTATGTTCTTAAAATTATTATGGAGATCTTAATGCTACACTTCTTAAAAATTGTGTGTGAATAGAGAACAAAATCATGAGACAGAAAATTGTTCTCAATAACTTTCCTAAGAAAAGCAAGGGGAAAGGGATATAGATTCTTGAAGGCTGTATTTGGAAATAGAGCTATGATGTTACAAAGATCTATAATAGATACAGTAGAATTCAGCCTACAGTCCTTCATGTTTTTATTGAAAATAATAGTTTTTTAAATCATTTTTTACTAATAGCTACCAAAGAGAAGCCAACTCTCCTGAGCTGTCAGGCTCGATAATATTCTGTCTACATAGTTTCATGCTCAGTCGTTGATAGTGAAGATATAGCTAACATCATGTTTACAAATATGATTTAATTTCTCTTTATTTTCACATTTCTGAAACGTGACCCTTTCAGGGTCTACAATATGTACTACATTAAAGAGTTCATTTATCATTGTTGAATAAGTCTCTTTGTCAAAACATAAATGAACAATAATTCCAAAGACAGGAAAACGCCTGTACTGGGGGTGAGGTGTGTAATATTCAAACCCTAGCAAGTACAGACAGCAATTTCCAGTATCTCTACTGAAAAACCAACAGAATCTGCTTCTGCTGTCTCTGTGGCACCCAGAAGGCTGGGTTGCTTTAGGGCTGCCTGCAGATTTTGTGAAAATGTGTGTATGGAAGGCAGCACATTGATGAAAAATTGCTAAGTGTGTAGAAATAGCTTTTAAATAACCCCCTTCACCATGACTTTAAAGTCTTTGTTATGGCATGAAGTCACAAATGAATGGGGGGAAAAAAAACAGACATTTTTGTAGGCTGAGAAAACATAGGTAAGAGACTTAGGGTGTGTTTTCACAGCTGGGTCACGCTGTTGTCTTAAAGCAAAAAAGGTCTCACTTTTTGTTGTTGTTGTTTTTTGGAAATATACTTAGACATTTTCTTGCTTGTCTTAAACAGTCCTAACAATTGCCTTCAACCAGCAGAGAGAGACAACCTCACTCTTTCTCTTGCTCTTGTGTTTTCCAGCTCTGAGGACTCTATTTATACCAGTGTGAGAAATCGTGTGGCTTTTTTATCTGACTGAAGCATTTTTTTCTGGCTGATTTCACAACATATGCTAGTGCCAACATAAGGGAGAAACAGCTACAGTCTATGTGGACTGGGAGGGAACTTGTGCCTTTCAGGCCAGACCACAGTTGGATCAGTTTAAACTGATGATGGAATTATTCCTTTAGAAACACCCACTTGAGGAGTATAGGGTCCCTTAGCAGGTAGTTTACACGTTTCCTCACCTGCATCTGAAAATTTTTGTCATCTCAGTAGTACCACAAAGTAAGAGGAGCATTTACATCCACCCACCTTAATGAAGACTCACCTTGAGTACTTGCTCAATGTTATGACAATCCTATCATTATGGGCTTCATTTTTATAACAGTAAACTGTTTAATCACAGTAGTCCTTCCAGCAAATAGATCTGTGTTTCATTATCTAGCTCTTCATAAAATGGTTCTATTTAATCAAAAACTTTACTGGCATGCAATGATGAGTTATTTACATAGTAGTTTAAGAAGTGAAAACAGAAAAGATTGTGGCCAAAATAATAATGCATCTGTTACAATACAACTTCTAAAATTTCCATGTAAATGATAAATTACTTCTAGTCTTTGAATGCTTAAACAATTACAAATAGCTTTGGATAGTGGGAGAATATTTATTTCCTGTGTTTAAGCAACTGGTTTGAACATGTTCATCAAACAATTAATTTACAGGCATGTAGTAACTATTTAATGCTGCCCAGAAAATAACTTCAGGTATTTCTGTATAGTTTGTCATGTAAAATAAATCACATCATAGCCATCATAGAATATAGAATCACAGAATAGTTTGGGTTGGAAGGGACCTTAAAGGTCATACATTAGGACAGCTCAGAGAAAACCTTTGTTTTTCACTTCCATATGTACCTAACATATATATCTGTTAAATGAGAACTGATACACATAATTTGATGACAGTTTCAAAACAACAGCTTAAATTATTCTGATTCACTTCAGTAGGATGGATGTTCATGGAGGTTATTTATTGTTCGTTGTGAAAGGGTGTTACTCTTAAAAAGCTTTCTACTTCGTAGGAGACTTCTTCAATATCGAGAATTTCTTTGAAGCACATTGTAAAGTTATGCTTGAAATTTAAGCAAATTTCACTTAGAAAGCAAGGTGGCATGTATTGTTTTGTGGTTGTTTTTTTTCTTTTAAAAGGAATATTTGAAAGAGCAGCTGTCTTGTGAGAATTCTTCTGAACATGGTGTCACCTCCAGTCAATGCCTGCCTTTGACACTGAAGGGCACAGAAGAGCAGCCTGTCTTCAATCCTTTCCAGGTGTACAGACAATCTTGTGCAAAAGTGTTCAATCAGGTTTGTGAAATACTGAAACTTTGGTTATAGTATATTTTTTACTTGTCAGTCTTATTGTGATCATGATAATGACAGAGGCTGAAATTATGAAAACGGAATTAATTACGTGCATTCACATTTGATGAAGTGCAAAGGAATATTATTACTCAGGAATCTAATGGGGGCACCCTCTGCTATAGCATGATGTACAAAAAGCCATTATTGTCTTTTTCTTTCATCAAAGTTATTGCATGTAAGAGCAATTTGCATTTACTTAGACTTCCTGTGCTAGTTCAGTTTAGTGAAGGAAAGCCCATTAGAAGCAGTGACATTTATTACATCTGTGTAATGGTACATAGGGCTAGTCTTAGTCCTTTGAAAAATCATGGCAAAACTCCAAGTGCACATTTAGAATCTTCCTGGTAAGTCTTTCTCAGAAATGTTGGACAGTAAAGGATGCTTTGGAAATATGGAGATTTAACAGGACAGTGAGAATAAGCAGGGGAAAAAAATAAAAACCAAAACAAACAAAGAGCAAGTATTCATTTCTCTGTCTTTCATTAAGCCATATTAGTGATATGTAAAGGATTAAACTTTGCTTACAGAAATTAGTTTCCTGATAATGTAACAGTTAAAGAAAAGAGATCTAGTTGCCTAAATCTCTGGCAGAGGACCACCTGACTAATTCATTAAACCAAATGGTATGTAGTTACTCATAGCAATTGGACATTTAAAAAATCGTACACCATTGTTTCTCAAGTCTTCCTAATTCATCATCTACAGTTTTGATTCTGCCTCTCAATTTGACGTATATAAAAGTAAATGGTGTTACAGTGCCGTAAAATTCACTTTACAGACTTGTGGTCCAAAAACATCTTTTTTCAGTACAATTGTGTTTTTAAATGGTGTAATCTCCTTTCCAGTTCTGAGCATTTTGGACTATTGCACCAGGTATCTAGCTGTAAAGTGTATCAATTTTGGTTTTTTGTTTTGTTTTCCTTGCTTGTTTAATTAAACCTTAGTCATTGTCATTTTGCAATAAAAATTGTAGTATCCTGGAAAAGGAGTTTAATACCAATTTCACAAGACTTATCACTCCAGAGGAACATGCTTTAGAAGTATCTTTTTTTTTTCTTCCACTACTCCCTTTATGCATATCTTAAATTGGTAGAATTCAAGGGACTACAGGATCACTTACTCCAATTTGAAATACAGAAAATAGTTTACCGTGCCTCAATTCTCAATTCATTAATAGTGTGGTAGAATAAGACCTTCAGGTACTGACAACTCAGAGCAGAATCATTCTGCTACATGACAGGTTTGCAGTACTCTGTTAATCAACAGATGACAAGGGATAGTTTGTATTAAATTGCTTTGGATTTTGTAAACTTTTGGCATAAAATCTATTACCTGAATATGGAAAAGTATCTTAAAAAAAGAGGAGATCATGGACCTTAAAGTACCGTGTGCCAACCCTGTTGTTGACAGTGATAGACTTACTTCCTGAACTTAATAATATTATTAAATAATTTAGTTCCCTTTACCATAAAATTGCACGTTTATTTAGTGGTGTGGGACTGTTTGTCTCTGTCTATACTGCCGGAGGCTTTCCTGAAGAGTCCCGTACCCTTGTAGCCCCAGAGGAAGTCAGAACAAAGGAGGAGTTTGCTCTGGTAGATGAAGACTGGGTTAAGGAGCAATTAAGTAATCTGGACACCCATAAATCCATGGGTCCTGATGGGATGCACCCGCGGGTGCTGAGGGAGATGGCGGAAGTCATTGCTAGAC
>WKFP01015492.1:42437-125531 GCA_011057875.1 Pterocles orientalis
CACTTGAATATGAGAAAAAACTTCTTTACAGTGAGGGTGACAGAGCACTGGAACAGGCTGCCCAGAGAGGTTGTGGAGTCTCCTTCTCTGGAGACATTCAAAGCCCGCCTGGATGTGTTCCTGGGTGATCTGATCTAGGTGTTCCTGCTTCGGCAGGGGGATTGGACTAGATGATCTTTCGAGGTCCCTTCCAATCCCTAACATTCTGTGATTCTGTGATTCTGTGATTCTGTCTGTTTATAAAAAATGGTCAGTATATCTCAGTGCCTGGTTTCCTGTGAAGACTCTATCTGTAGAAAATTCTAGAGCACTAATAAGGAGCAATTATTCTTCTCAAAGGATGTAGTTTTCCTTAAAATCACTTCTTGCTGGTTTTCAACTGCCATGAAGCTTAAGAGTTTATAATCCATGATTAATTTCTTGATTTTCTTTAAATCTATTGTAGCTGGATGTGTTTTTAACACTACAACGAACATTTTATCCTTTCATAAATTCAAAGTCCCAACAAGCTACTGGTTTCCCAAGATATTTTGTTAATGAGTTAGTTATGTATTGCTTAAAACTTCTTTCTCAGAAGAGTTATTTGGAATAAGCATGGCAATAATGGTTGTAAGTCCAGAGAGCTGGTTCAGCTCTAAACAGAGAATGTTTGTGTTATGCTATGCTATATAACATATTATAATACATAATAACATATATTGTAACAATATAGCAGCATGTCAACACTACACAGTAGAAGAGGTCTTGAAATAAATTATTTCAAAAGCTTTCTGAAAAGTAAATTCCATGTATTGTTTGTTGGTATATGTAAAAATTGTGGTACATTAGGGTGGTTGACTCTTCTCTTTTGAAGCCTTGCTAATTTCTCTCTATTATGTAAAATTTAGCAGGATACTGAATAATTTCTACGAATTTTTACTGCTCCTGAAACAAAGGCCACTGAAAGCTATTTTGAGATCATCTCTAGTGTTTTTATTAGTGATATGTAAATTTCCTACCTTCCAACCCTCTAGTTCAGTAGCTGATCCTAGGAAGTGTGTCATTTTGTTAACAGTTCAGCCACTTTATTCTCACATTCCTGTAAAAGTCTTGAATAATGACCATCTGGTCCTAGTAACTTGTTGCTCTTGATTTTATCAATTTGTCCTGACACCTCAGTCTCTGCCAGTGCTGCTGCTCCTCTATTCTCTAATAAGATTTAAGTCTAGGCTATGCAACTCCTCAATGGTGTCAGTGAAGAAGAATTCTATAAAGAAATTATTTTTCTTTCCTGAAGTGACTTTTTTCAAACTGATCTTTTATTTTTTCACAGAACTGATCAGTCTGGTGGACTGAATTTTTATCTGGTATACTTAAGAGTTTTCCCTGTTTTTTTTTTTCATGACTGTTGCTACTGGCTGTTTGGCTTCTTTTTATCTCTCTTGATTTTGCAAGTATTTAATTTTTTGTTTTAACTACTCAGTGGTATTTTAGTGTTACAACAATAATTTTTGCATTATTGCCTCCCAAGAACGTTGAATTGTAGTCGCTACTTGACCATTACTGACAAAGAAAATTAATATTATGCAACAGGAGTTACTGTTTTGTAAATATAAGAGCGTTGTGTGTGGTCTTTTGTCTGCCCACCGTTGTTACGGATGTCTTTTACTTATTAAATAAGCAGTATGGAGTTATATTTGTTTATGTTGTCTAGACTTACTGCTATTTATAATAAACATCTGGTGACTGGAGTTGCCTTACAAAACAATAGACAAGTAAACCATCACTCTAGTTGCGATACAGGTTACATCTTGAATTTCAGCTATACCAAGTTTTTCATGATGAACTTTTTGCTGACAGCAGAAAATATAAATTGCTGTTGCGTAAAAAGTTGCCAATTATTTAGCTTTTCAAACAAAGAGTCAAGCTCTCAGACAAAGTGGTTGGGCAGAATGCCATTAACAGTTGGAAGAATAACGGTTCAAAAAATTGATTTATATTTTTATAAATAATGGCTACATCCCCAAATGGATTCATAAATTAATTGCTGCCTTATTGGAATAAAAACCTTCTTCTGTGGACATGACTGATATAATCTGTCTAAGTCCTTGTTCTAGATCCCCCTCCTTCTTGGTTAGTATATCACAGCTGGAGCTTTAATTTACTGATCATATTAACACTGATTAATAACTAACAATAGCTTCTTGTCATGTATAAACAGTCAACCATTACTGAAGGGAACTGGGATTGGTCAAACTTGCTGCCAAGTTATTTGGGACTGAATCGGATGACCTTCAGGATGCTGCTGGCACACAGGTAATGGGATTTTGACAAATAATTGCACTTCCCTGCTGTGTTTTTTACTTTATAATAGTAATATTATGTAGAAGTAGTAGTAATATTATATTATATACACAAAGATTTATACTATGAATTATAATTTTTTTTAAATGTGCAGTTTTAAAATGGAGATGCTTCTTGTCTAGTGTATTTGGTCTATACAAAGACAGTTTTCAGTTCCTACTTTGAGGAACCCGATATGTTCTTTCTGTCTGAGACCTGAATTGGTATTGCCCTTAAATAGTGCTTTAATAAGAAATTTGTAACTTTTGCAAACCTATACTATGCTCAGGGAAGTTTCAGCTGCATAGCACAGAACTTAGGGGATGTTTACTCAAGTTGCAATGAATCTTAAATTCATCTGGGGACATGACAAGTGTAGCTTGAAATAGAAAGTGTTTCCTTAACAGTTTTTAATTAATGGAACTTCTTTTAATATTTTAACAGTTTTTTTACTTGTAAAATTTAAGTACTTAATTGATAAGCAGTTATATCTAATGCAGAATTGATACTTGTTAAATTCATAAATAGAAATTTGTTAAATTCAGAAAAAAATGGAGGTGGGAAAAATGGGTATTTTTCTGAAGTATTTGCCACTTATATCCTTGTGAAAACTGGAAAGCTTATATGTTACAGACTAAAAAATTTAACATTCTGTTCTTAATTCTGAATCCTCCTGATGGTATCTATTATGGTCATATCATTCATCCTTTAAACTGAACTGTTTCTCTATTTAGGGGTGACAATTTCAAAAGTGTGTCAATTTGAATGTCAAAAATGTTTTTGTTTTTTATGCCATTTTCTCAATTTGTCTCTAGCAGTTAAACAATTAATTCTTCTTTCTTTTCTTATATAAAATATTTGTACAGTCTATTTCTAGTCTGTTTTCTTAATTTTGCTATAAGTAACTCAGATTTTTATGTTCCAAAATTTTAATGCAATTGCACAAAAAATAGAGATTCTAATAGAAAGTCTTAGACTCAAGCTGGTTCTTGAACTTCCCTTCATGTTGATGTCATCAACACGAGCCAAAGGGACCAGAGAGGATTGCTGTGATTTTCAGAGGGAACATTTTCCATGGACATTTCATCTTCTCAGATATTTTGAAACACATTTCACTTTTCTTTTGATCTCTTATAGAGTTTAGAAATAACTCATGTATGTGCCCTTTCGGTCCTTCTCTATTTCATGCCTTTGTCATATCATCTATTATTGCATTATTTTTTATTATTTAATAAGTGCCCTAATTGTTTTCATCCTTCCTAATTTGAAAATGTCTCCATTCATTGCCCTTCTACATGATATGGAAATTCTCATCTAGAAGTGACATTATGCAAGCCATTAATGATTAGCTCCTGGATTTATTATTTAAACCACTCTACTTTACAGACCAACAGATCCATTCTGATCATTAAGCAGAATTGCTAATCCAATATTTGCCATAGCGACCAGCATCTCCAATACACCTTGTCTTTACATGACTTAATTTTTAACACAGTTGAAGTATGTCTCCTCGTGTTTTTCAAGTGGTTAGGCGGACAGTTCTAGCTGGTCTCGTGGCTACTCAAGTAAGCTTTGCAGAGAGTCAAGTGAGCCCTATCTTTAGGTGATTCTGCATTCTCCTTCCTAAAATTATATATACCTCTACCTTACTTGTGCTCATATGTTATGGTTCAAGCTGAAAGGGTGTGTGATTATTTTGATCTCCTGTTTATGAAGCGCCCATTCTGTTTGTACTGTTTGCCTCCTGAGTTAAAGAAAACTAAGGGCTGCACTTGAAAAAAGCCAGAACCATCAGTTTATAAAGTGAAGTGCTGTAATACTTTAATTACTCCTTTCTTTAACACATGCTAAAGCTTTCTCTTATCAGTTAGTTCTGTGCAGGCAAAAATATTTTTACTTGTTAATGGTGACGGTCTGTTTCCTTTTCTTATATTTAAAGAGAAATACTGTCTGTTGCACGTGAGGTAACATAAATATTCTCTCCTCTCTCTTTGGGGCGAAAAAAAAAAAGTAAAAATGCTTAGGGGACTCATTTACAAGGGAAATGCTCCCCTAACCTAGTTAATGACTGAGTTATGTGGGAGGGGGTTGTGGGAGCATTGTCCCTGAGCCAGCAAGTGGTAGGCAAATTAATTGGTTGGTGGTTAGGGGAAGGCAAAAGGCTTTTAGGACTGGTTAAATAGGGACTAAGTTGTTGTGTACTACTCATTGTTGGCTCCACATCAGTATGTGAATCTAGTCGATGCATTCCTATGATCCTTAAAATAAATTCAGTTCAAGAAATTTTTCAAATTAAGGATGTGGATGGTTAATCATATTATTTTATTTCAAAGTTACCAAATACAGAATGCTATCTGGAAAAGCTTATTAAAATTGAGGAGTAGGCAGTAACATGGAAAACTTAATGTTCATCCCTATTTACAGTTCGTACCTTTAGAAACCATGAAGAAGTTTTCTTTACAGGAGGAAAAGGGATATATAGATGGATTCCTTTCCTTTCTGGTTTTATGTGTGTTGTTTTTTTTTTTTTAACATGTAGTTTGAGCTGCAAGAATAAGTTAGAACATACTTTTCAGTTATACTTGAAATAATATATTTTAATAATAAGCCTATAACATTTAGCTAATGTATAGTACTTGATTTACCCAGGTTTTTAAAAACATCCTGCATACGCACACAGTTACATGCTGCTTTTTCAAATCTTGGCACTCAGTTGTATATCCTTAGATATTTCAATACCAAATAAGGGTTTCTTACTTCTAATACATACATTAAGACAAGAAGACCGTGTGCTTTTCATTATTAATTATTTGTGTGCATATCAACTTCTAATCACTGTCCTGCTTATAAAGGAAGAATTGTTACTGTCTGGCTAAATCAGTGTGTTTCTACAGTTTATTGTATTAGCTATGATCAGCTTTTTAACTGTCTGGCCACCATCTCATTATCAAATTTTAAGATACTTCAGTGACTGTGGTGCATTGATCCTGGCCAGCAGCTATGTGTCCATATAGCTGGTCACTCACTCGCCCCGCAATGGGATAGGGGAGAGAACGGGAAGAATAAGGGTGAGAAAACTTATGGGTTCAGATAAAGACACTTTAATAAGTGAAGAAAAGTAGCGCACGTGGGCAAAGCAAAATAATATATGACATGGGACATCCCTTTGATCATTTTGGGTCAGCTGTCCCAGCTGTGTACCCTCCCAGCTTTTTGCATACCCTCAGCCCACTTGCTGGGGTGTCAGAAAAAAGAAAAGTCCTTGGTGCTGTGTAAGCACGGCTCAGCAGCAGCCAAAAAGCTGGTGTGTTCTTTACACTGCGGCACAAACCCAAAGCACAGCACCATACGTTACCCTTCTTGTTTACGTATGTTCCTTTATGCTCATGTGTAAGTTAAATACTTTGTGATCTTTTATTTTCAGAGAAGTATCTCAGCAACTTGTACATAATTGTTTATAATTATTAGTTATTAATAGCAATTAATATTTAATAGTTACTAATATTTTCTGGGTTTTGAGATGTGACCTTTCTGCAGTTCTACAGGATTTTTTGGTGTGTTGAGTACATCACTATGGAGAATAACTACATTCCTTTCAACTATTATTCTGAGAAGCAACCGAAACATTTTTGTAACACATGAACCTTTCCCCAGTATTGCAGTAATCTGCTGATCTGAGGAGCAGCTGAGATTCCTTCCTCCGTGCTTAGGAAGTTTCACAGAGCACTGGTTCCAGTGCAGGGCGATGCATAGGGATTTGCTTGCGAGGTTTAGTGTGCTAGCAGGAGCACTCTGGGAGCTACAGGAACAGAGAGAAGAATTCATGGCTGACAAAGCCAATGACAGTCAGGTACAAGATCTTAAGAACATGAAGCATAACAGCTTAATAACTGGGAGGGGAATATGTTGGTTTACCATCAGTGCATCTGTTGAGAAACAGTACCAAGTTAGAAAAATTGTACAAGTTAAAACCAGTATTTGTTCTAATGGATAAAAGATGCCATGAAAAACATCTGGACTGGAAATAAGAAAATTTCCAACAGATAAGCCAGTGTAGCTCAAGAGTTTTCCAGAAAGTGTTTGCATGGTCATATGAGCTTCAGTAGTTTTAAGTTGAAACGAGATAGACCAAGTGGTTTATTTGCAGTCGTGTGTTCCTTTGATAAATATTCTCAACTGCCCAGCAGCTTCTCAAAGGAGAGTGGAAAACCTGGAATTGTTTATATATTAGCTTTAAGGCAGCTATAAAAAATTAATGTTTGTTTCCTTCTAAAACTGAATAAAATATGTCGGCTTTCTAGTAACATTTGCTGCAAAACATACACAAACTCTCACATTCTTTGGACTCCAGAATTTTTCTTAATATAGTGCAGACTGCATTCTGTCTGACAAACTACTGGGCTGTTTGCTAGTGAAACTGCTTTTTAAGGAGGTAAAGACTATTCTTGTTTAGAATTTTGAAGGATTGCACGGCAAAATCTGCATAGCTCTTGTAAATTCTACTAGATAACACAGACACCATCTGTTGAGGATGGTAGCCATATGGTGAACTATTTATAGAAAATGTTTATATTCATTGTGTTGTTGATTACCTAGATACCCAGAAAATGCTCTTTTAAAATCCAGTTTATCAACACATGGAAAAAAATGTATTATGTAGTTTTGAAATTGAAAAGAATGTCAGCAAACTGCATGTGCTTTGTTGTCTGTGAAAGATTTTTTTATGAAATTCTACAAAAGCCCAAGTCTGAGAAATGAGTGAAAATAGAGTATGAAAAGGCAGGAAGTTCTCTAACAATTTTATTTGTAGAAGAAACAAGTGGTGGAAGAGCAGTTACCAGCATGATGTCAAGACAGAGACCATATCTGCATGGCAGAGGATGCCTGTGTTACATCTAGTGTACTTTGGGATGTGTTAGTCAGCCCTCCTTCTAAACTGCAAATGCTCCTAGGTCTTTTGTATCCAAATTGCTGGATATTGGAAATCCATATTGCGGTTACGGCTACAAGTCAACTATTAATGATGTGTTGGTGAAGAACTGGGATGTCAGTAAGACTGCACTAATCACCACCTACTTGGTGAGATGGTATTGGATGCCCTTATAATGCGTGTGAGAACGGGCTTTCTGAAATGCACAGGAGGCTATGAAAGACAGTGTTACATTGTTCCTGTATCAAAAGAAGTAGATGAAAGGTATTAATCCACCATTGTACATCTCTTGGTTGATCACAGTCAGGTTTAGACCCTAGTGCTGGATGTACCAAAAAAAAAAAAAAGCCACTGGGATTTTGAGAAAAATCAGATTTTGACCCTTCTGGATAAGCAAGGACCCTTTTTCATAAATGAGTTGGTCAATAACAAGGTATATGTCACGTATGTCAACATAAGGATTACCCTCCATCTGCTTATCCTCTTCTGACATGGTTAATGAAACAGGTCTGTCAGGAGTAGGCTCAGTTCCTTGCCTGGCAGTTTTAAAGCATTGATGGCAGAATATTGATCAGTAAGCAAGAGGGAAGACGGTACCCACTCCAGCTATAATTATGTATACAGCTGTAGCATGAATTCCACAAGTAAGTGGGGCTAAAGGTGAGACTTCCCATATGCAGCACGCTTCAGACTTTTCTGGTTGTTAGCAGTCTATCTCTCCTGCAGACGTGTTGATGAATCCTATGAATAAAACAATATTCTCCAGCAACAATCTCCAGCAAGAGATGCTAAAAAGGAGGGTGTCTGCCATATCCCAGTTAACCTTGTTTAATGTGAGCTCTTTTTTAATACTTGGAAGTCCTTTCTGATGAGGTCTTCTTCTACATAGGACATGGAAGTATGTACTTATCAGCTCTCTGTGAAGTAACAACTAGAATATTGCTTGAATAAGGTTTCATTCTAATTTGATTCTATTTCCATTACTCAAACCTGGCCTCTAGAAAAAGTGAAAAAAAAAAAAATAAATATGTTGGCAGTGCATGTTTGGCATTCAAAAGTGTATTAAGTACAGCTTATTGGCTAGAGCATAGGCCTGTGGGCTAAACCCCATTCTTTTAATAACGTCTCACTGTATCTTGGTTTTCCTTTTTAAAATTGGGCAACATTTATCCACATTTTTATGTCCTTTGATATGTTTTTTTTGGAAAAAATGCTAAGTACTAGTGTTAGTATTGCATTTATTGTTGGGATTCACATTTCAGTAGTTTATTTAAAAGTATATAACTTTTTTTCTTTGCTACATATTTTTGTATACTGCAACCACAAATCATTATTTGGAAGTATGACACTTTGACATTTTATGTCACTATCTAATTAACCTGGTGATTGGAATCCTACGACCTGGCTGACTTTCCTTAAAAATGGATCCTTCCTTTCATCTGCAAGTAATTTGCCTTCCTTTCAACTCCATCTTGCACCCTGTTGCTCACTAAGGATTCTTAAGTGGAGATAATAATTTTTGTGTTCTTATCAATTCTTCTTCCTCTTTCAGAGCCTTTCTGATCCAAGTCTTCCATTTTTAATAGATATAAGTGTGTACAAAAGCTGTAAATGTGTATTAGTGCATGCAGAGTACTGGCTACCCTAACCGTACACACTGGCATAGCTACTCATCTCATCTGTAGACTTTCTTGCTCCACCTACAAAGGAAGAGGCTACAGGACACAAGCCAACAAGCTAAAAGTCTCTTTTGCCCACCTACCCATTGTTTCTTCCTTCTGCTTCTTTTACATAAGGGATTTTCAGTAAAGTGCTAGTAATGCAGAGTAATTCAATTTCCATACAGGGATCTCAATTTCTTTGCAAGCTATAATGAGTAGAAACATGCAGATCCCCTATAAGGTAGAGGGGGAAGTAGTAATATCAAAGTTAAACAGATGGAAAAACTGGTCCTGCAAGTCACCTTTGAGGTTTCTTCTATGTTGCAAAATTAGGCTGTAGCAAAGCCAAGAGTAGAAGCTAGCTCTTTTGACTAAATTTTAAGATTAAATCCTACCACAGAGTATCATAGAATCACAGAATGGTTTGGGTTGGAAGGGACCTTAAAGATCACCAAGTTCCAACCCCCCTGCCATGGGCAGGGACACCCTCCACTAGACCAGGTTGCTCAAAGCCTCATCCAGCCTGGCCTTGAACACTTCCAGGGATGGGGCATCCACAACCTCCCTGGGCAACCTGTTCCAGTGTCTCACCACCCTCATAGTGAAAAGTTTCTTCCCTATGTCTAGTCTAAATTTACCCTCTTTTAGCTTATACCCGTTACCCCTTGTTCTCTCACTGCACTCCCTGATAAAGAGTGCCTCCCCATCTCTCCTGTAGGCCCCCTTCAGGTACTGGAAGGCTGCTATTAAGTCTCCTCGGAGCCTTCTCTTCTCCAGGCTGAACAACCCCAACTCTTTCAGCCTGTCTTCATAGGGGAGGTGCTCTAGCCGTTTGATTAATTTTGTGGCTCTCCTCTGGACTCTCTCCAACAGGTCCATGTCTTTTTTATGTTGGGGGCCCCACATCTCAACACAGTACTCCAGGTGGGGTCTCACAAGAGCAGAGTAGAGGGGGAGAATCACCTCGCTTGACCTGCTGCTAATGCTTCTGTTGATGCAGCCCCAGGACACAGTTGGCTTTCTGCGCAGCAAGCGCACACTGCCGGCTCATGTTGAGCTTCTCATCCACCAATACCCCCAAGTCCTTCTCCTCAGAGCTGCTCTCTATCCATTCTCTGCCCAGCCTGTATTTGTGCTTGGGATTGCCTCAACCCACGTGCAGGGCCTTGCACTTGGCCTTGTTAAATTTCATGAGATTTGCATAGGCCCACCTCTCCAGCCTGTCAAGGTCCCTCTGGATGGCATCCCTTCCCTCCAGCGTGTCCACCACACCACACAGCTTGGTGTCATCAGCAAGCTTGCTGAGGGTGCACTCCATCCCACTGTCCATGTCTCCAACAAAGAAGTTAAACAACACTGGTCCCAGTACTGACCCCTGTGGAACACCACTTGTCACTGGTCTCCACTTGGACGTTGAGCTATTGACCACCACTCTTTGAGTGCGGCCATCTAGCCAGTTCCTTATCCAGCCAGTGGTCCTTCCGTCAAATCCATGTCCCTTCAGCTTACAGACAAGGATGTCATGTGGGACTGTGTCAAAAGCTTTGCATAAGTCCAGGTAGATAATGTCTGTTGCCCTTCCTCTATCCACCAGCGCCATGGCTCCGTCGTAGAAGGCCACCAAATTCGTCAGGCACGATTTTCCTTTGGTAAAGCCATGTTGGTTGTCATCAATAACCTGCTTGTTTTCCATGTGCCTTAGCATAGATTCCCGGAGGATTTGCTCCATGATCTTGCCAGGCACAGAGGTGAGACTGACCGGCCTGTAGTTTCCCGGGTCTTCTTTATTTCCTTTTTAAAAAATGGGGGTTATGTTTCCCCTTTTCCAGTCTGCGGGAACTTCACCAGAGTGCCACGACTTCACGAATATGATGGATAGTGGTTTGGCAACTTCATCTGCCAGTTCCTTCAGGACCTGTGGATGTATCTCATCAGGTCCCATGGACTTGTGCACCTTCAGGTTCTTTAGATGGTCTTGAACCTGATCTTCTCCTGCAGCTGGAAGTTCTTCCTTCTCCCAGTCACTGCCTTTGCCTTCTGCAACTTGGGCAGTGTGGCTCGAGCTCTTGCCAGTGAAGACTGAGGTAAAGGAACTCGTTAAGTACCTCAGCCTTCTCTACATCCTGGATCACTAGGTCTCCTGCTTTCTTCCGGAGGGAGCCCACAGTTTCCCTAGTCCTCCTTTTATCGCTGACATACCTGTAGAAGTTCTTCCTGTTACCCTTAATGTCCTCCACCATATATAATTCTGTTAGGGCTTTAGCTCTCCTAACCTGATCTCTGGCTTCGCGGACAGTGTTTCTGTATTGTCCCCAGGCTACGTGTCCTTGCTTCCACCCTCTGTAGGCTTCCTTTTTTTGTTTGAGTTTGCTCAGGACTTCCTTGTTCATCCATGCAGGCCTCCTGGCATTTTTGCCTGCCTTCCTCTTTGTTGGGATGCATCGCCCCTGAGCCTGGAGGAAGTGAAGTGATCCTTGAATATTAGCCAGCTTTCTTGGGCCCCTCTTCCCTCCAGGGCTTTATCCCATGGGACTCTTCCAAGCAGGTCCCTGAAGAGGCCAAAGTCCGCTCTCCTAAAGTCCAGGGTAGTGAGTTTGCTGTGCACCCCCCTCACTGCCCGGAGGATCTTGAACTCCACCATCTCATGGTCGCTGCATCCCAGGCTGCCCTTGAGTTCCACACTCCCCACCAGCCCTTCCTTATTGGTGAGAACAAGGTCCAGCATAGCCCCTCTCCTTGTTGGCTCCTCTATCACTTGGAGAAGGAAGTTGTCATCAACACATTCCAGGAACTTCCTGGCCTGCCTATGCTGTGCTGTGTTGTTCTTCCAACAGATATCAGGGTGGTTGAAATCCTCCATGAGGACCAGGACTTGTGAGCGTGAGGCTGCTCCTATCTGTCTGAAGAGGGCCTCATCCACTTGCTCTCCCTGGTCAGGTGACCTGTAGCAGACTCCCACTGCAATGTCCCCTGTCCCAGCCCTCCCTTTGATCCTGACCCACAGGCTCTCTGTTGGCTCTTCATCTGACCCCAGGTGGAGCTCCATGCACTCCAGCTGGTCTTTGACATAGAGGGCAACACCCTCTCCTCGTCTCCCCTGCCTGTCCTTCCTAAAGAGGCTGTATCCCTGCATTCCAACACTCCAGTCGTATGATTCATCCCACCATGTCTCTGTAATGCCAATAAGATCATGACACCGCAGGTGTGCACACATCTCCAGCTCCTCTTGTTTATTCCCCATACTACATGCATTTGTATAGAAGCACTTAAGTTGGGCTCCTAAGGAGGCTGGACCTCCTGTGTGCTGCCCACCAGCCACGCTCAGGCCAGCCTGTGAACCTTTTCCAGGCTCTAGGCATTTCTTGCTGGCTTTTCTGTCGTTAAATACCTCTTGCTTATTGCTCATACTATAGCCAATCTGCTATGGATACTATCTGTGTGCATAGTCCTAGGTGGCAACTAGTCATACTTAATTACTTAGCTAGTTTGAGTGACACTGCAGTCTTCTTAGGAAGTGGTAGTCCCATTAGTTTTTGTCTGAAGAAGACAGGGAACAGCTCTGTGCTTTCTCTTGACCTTGAAACATTGGCTATTGCTACCACAAAGCTAGTGGTGTCTGTTACTGTGCAGATTTCAGACCTTCAGATTTCCCACAGGTTATAGGCTTTCTTCTGTGGCCCTCCTGGATGAACTTCCTCTGTCCTACGTGGCTCACCCAGGTTCAGCAGCTAATTGCTTAAGAAAGGACGATAAGTCCCCAAGATCTTATTGCCTCTTCCCCAGTCCCAGTTGTCAAAGTCAAACTGGCCTTGAAAGTTTTACAATTATGACGGAGTTTAGAAGATGCAGCAGACTTGAGCAGTTTCACATGCACTCTTAATAGGTTCTGTGGTGTGAGCAGTCAGTTTAAAATCTGCAGAGACACTGTGATTTGGGGGTTTCTGTTGCTGACTGATAAACAGGTCCAGAAAAAAAAACTGTTCGTTTATTTGGTTTTCCCTGTAAACTTCCTTGTGGGGTCTAAAACCAAAATTTAGTCTTTGTGAAGAGTGGAAAACCATTATGCATCCTGCATCCCATAGCAAAGAGGGAATTCAGAATTGTCATTCTAATAGTTGACACTGGAGAATGTCATTGAAAAAAGCTTTTTTATGTTAGTCTTTAGATTGACAGGTTATGACAAAACTGCATTCATGTTGCTTGAATACATCTTTTGTCTAGTTTTACATGCTTTTTGACTTGTCTAGAAAATGACATATTGAGGTTTTCATTAGCCTTAACCAGGTGTGATTTTATTATATGGAAGATACCTTGGTAGGACTGCAGTTGAAGGGGAATAAACCAGTGAAGCTTAGAAAGGCCATGGCCCTTCCTCAGATGGTAGCAACAAATTGAAAGACTCATTAATCAACAACCAAGTCACAGTTGTGATGGCTTTCCTGCAAACTTCCAACAGGCTGTGAAAGTCATATCCAACACATGAAACTGTTAAACTAGACACATCTATAAACATTCTTAAACTTTTGTCTTTCCATTTTAGTTGAAAAACAGAACCCTAGAATGTGTTCATTATTGATTTTTTTGAACAAAAATTTTAAACAAAATATTTGTTTGTTTTCCAAGGAATACTATTCAGTTTAGGAAAAAAAAAGAAAAACCTGATACTGTTTTCACCTTTTGCTCATTTTAATACAATAACAAATTAATTTAAATGGACACACAGTTTTGATTGCAATGGTAGGAGTAAATTGTTTTAATATGAATTTTTGTATACATAAAATGTGAGCAAAAGCTTTAACAGAAAAAAATAATTTATAAATTTTCTGCGTATAAATGAATGGCCATATTGTTCATGATTTTCCAGTTCTTTCCTCTGGTACAAAAATTATCTAGAAAAAAGATTCAGTTATGCTGTAGTGCCGCAATATAGACAGAAAGTCATAAAATGTTTAAAGTGTAATGATTTATAAGGTTTTATTATTTAATCAACCTGCACTGGATTTTTCACCTGCACTGATGGGAAATACCCATAATAAGAAGCCAAAGAATGAAATCTTGGTACGATTTTTCCACAGTATTTTTCCTTAAACTCTGTGGATACTCTGGAATGAAGGAGAGTCTAGTCAGAGATCTTAAACATTGCCCCCCAGATTATCCTTAAATTGATATACTCACTGTAGATAAAAATTAATTTTACTCTGTCAAAGAGCAATGAATATGAATTTGCTTGGGTTTTTGTATTTGCTAATTCCTTGGTCTCCCTAATTCTTATCTTTTTTGAAATATGGATGCTCAAGATGATGAAATTTCTTCTTTAACATCTGAAGCAGATGAGAACATTGTTCCACCTTCATCTGAGTAATTTCTTTATAGAAGTAGTCTGATCTTCTGTTTCCCTCTTTAGCACGTCTGTCACAGTTTTGAACTTAATATCTAGAAATTAATTTTAATTTGCAATCCATATTCTCTACTTTTTTTGTGCCTGGATTGCCAGTTGCAAAGTTATTTTGGCCTTATTCAATTTAAATCAGTGGAACTGTGTGTAAGTGTAATGCCAGCTGGCTCAGCAACACTATGATGCGTGCAAAAGGCGAGGAAGCAATGGTGCTGCTTTTATTGACGAAGTAATAAGGTATCATAATTGTGGTATATTGAAAGTGGTATCTGTTTTGCCTTACAAGGCTCTGTAAGCAGATATGTGAATATACTTGTCTTTAAGATATAACAGATTTTATCTGATTAAAACAATGTAGTGCTGCTACTTGTTATTGGAGGGATTGTAAACTTATATACAGCTTTCATGTAATGTCACCAGTTTTAGAACGAGCTGTTGTAATTTCCTTTTAATGGCACTGTATTTTAAAACAGATTTTACTATCGGGATCAGGGAGAATTGTATTTTGTTTTAAGTTTGATCATAGATTATTGCCTATATTTTTGCCCATTAATTTTCTGTTGTTACTTTAACTCAGTAATTAAACACCTAATTGTTCTGATAAAGAATGTGACAGCTGAATTTAAATACAACCAAAATCTTCCCGCTAAAGTGTTAATGAAATTAACAATAAAAAAGTATAATGATTTCTCTTGGGATAATTACATGGGTAATTTAACAGCACATTTGGATAAAAACTGAAAGCATTTATGTGATATATAGTTAAACCTCTGTAAATGGTATATAGAAAATCAAAGGCATTCTTATTGTCTTTCAAGTAGAAAAGAAATCTTTAAAAATGTTGAACAGTAACTCCTCTTAAAAAGTAAATTTATCTCTTTCATTTGTTTCATATTTTCAGCATTGCATTATTTATTGTCTCATATGGAGTGACTGTCAGATCATGTTATAGAAATACCATTTAATATACTTACTAGTCTCAAAGTGAACACGTAGACAATTGGGTGTTCTCTTGCATAGCTCACTGGAAAAAATGGTTGTTAAGTAAGAAATTTTTATACAATATTTTCAGAATTTTAGCAATAAAAAAGAACAGTGTTTAACTGTAAATACTTGAATTTGGAGAAGAAATACGTGACAGTGACCTTCAAAATAGTAAGCCACAATTTCAAATGTGAGGTGACTTCCCATTAATAATATAGGAATGTGGTATTGAAGATCTTTTGTACCTTGTTGACTCTTTGCCTGCCAGTCTTCAGACACTGTGATTGCCCCATGTACAGTAATCAAGATAGTCTGGTAGATTTTTTTTTTTCTTGAGAAAAGAAATTCTTCTCGGGCGTGTCTGAGCTGCACTGAAGCAACTGCAATTCACAGAAGGAAAAGTAGCTTTCTAGCTGGTCAAGCACAGGTTATTTATTACTTTCATTAGGTCATAGTTAGCACCTTAAACTCATTTGGAGACCAAGGGGCTTTCACAATGATCACAGAACATCTGATAAGCATATATACTCTGTTCATTAAGTGAATTGATGCTTTCCACAAGTGTAATTCTTCAAGTTGTTTTGTATTATAGCCACAAGCTGAAACGTGTCTGCCAGCCCTCTCCTTCCACAGCCTCTGAATGTGTCATCACAGAAACAAGCAGAAGCTCCCTATTCAGAATAAATCATATATATATAACTCAGGCTAAGGCCAGACTTATATTTTTAGATCCAGCCTCAACTCTACTCAACATTAGTTGAAACATCAACCTACGTTGAGCAAAGACAAGAGAAAGACACATGATCATATGTCTTTTGAATGTAAATAGCCCATGCCAACAGCAAATATCTCTCTCTTTCCAATAACCTCCTAAAAAATTCCATGTGTGCCTTGAAGATTAGCAATAACAGAATAGCATTTTGTGGAATTCCAGACATGAGACCTTTCCAGGAAAAAGAGTAATTACAATTACTATCAGACAGTGAAAAATTAGATGCACTCTCAAGATTGGATGTATTAGACAGAGTTCTATTCACTTTTGACAGGATCTGCAAACAGACTAACATGTCAAGGAGTGAATGTAGGTGACAGACACAGCAGCAGTTCCCTGGACACTTGTTCTTCATGTGTCGTAAAGAGATCATTGACCTCTGTCTATATAAACTTCAAACCAAGAGAGAGATCCCATAGATCACCTTGGTCTATGACATACAGATATTTTCAAGTTAGGCTTGGAGATCATTCTCCAGTATCATGCCTGAAACAGAATGGTTTAAATACTAACCGATCCGAGTTGATCAGCTACAGGCTATAACTTTCTGAGCATGAAAAATTCAGCAATAGCCAGCTGGCAAATGATACTGCTTTTCTCTATTACTTTTCAAACAGGAAAGGTAGTGAGACTAGGAGGTTTGCATGATGAGGCTTTTGTTGTTTTCATATATCTTCATTATTGCTAAACATTTCTGGTAGAAAATTAAGAGATTCTGAGGTATTAAAACCATGCTTTAGTTTATTTTGCAGCAACATAAAGTAGTTCCCCTTAGGCTTTTAAAAGTGTAAATGTTGTCAATTTGTTGTTTATTGATGCTTAGATCAATGAGGACTAAGTTCCCTTTGCAGTAACTGTGCTCCTTATACCATGAGCTTTTAATTTTTCCATCACTTTATTTTGGTTGTATTTGCAAGTGGTTTTCCAGCCCTATTTAAAACAAACAAACAAATAAACAAACAGTAACAACAAAACAACAACCAACCAAAAAAAAACCCCAAAACATGCAACAAACATTTTTATTTCAGAAAAAATAAATCTTATTACTGTTTGTACCTCTAAGAATTATTTTTTTCTTACAATTCTGAGAAACTCATTTGTGTTCCCTGTGGCCTTGATAACTTCCTACGTTTTTAGGTTTTCAGTTTAAAGTCTACTGATCTTCAGTCTTGTGATGGTACCTGGTACGTGTCATCTGCTGAAACTAAGAGTGATGTATTTTTGCCTCCCGCAAAATATAGAATTGCATCACAGTACTATCCCCATTGCATAGTTCTCAGCTGTTTTAATTTTTATTTTATCTAACTATATGCCTTTTTTTTTCTATTATTTTATGCTTTCTATTATATGCTTTTTTGCTAGAGCATAAACTCTAGAAACATATGTGTATTCCCGAGGTCTGTCCATATAGTTGTAACTAGAACGTTTTTCCATTTGTGAAATTTGTTAGATTTGTCACTGTGTGTTCATCTTTTCAACATAATCAGTCCATTCTATGTTTTTGATAGGCAAGTATTCCACCTCTCAAAACCATGAACCATTCCATTATGGAGTGAGGTGGAACATCTCCCTTTTTCTTCTCTTAGTATGTACAGAAGTTTGCTGAATATGGAGAGACAGCTGCTTTAATTTTCAGTTTTATTTTTATATTACATCTGAATTTTGCATTGCTGACTCTAGAGTATTAATGTATTATATGTACTTTTCTTTTAGTGTAACAGTCTCATTTACGGTGATTAGGAGAGAACTCTTTCTTTTCAAGATGGCCTTTTCATGACAGCCTTTTCATGACATCTTCTACTGTGTTTTCTTAACTTTGTCAAATTTAGTTTTCTTGTTTTAATCTTTCTCTGCTGTCACACGCAGAATTTTCCTACGTGGGGATTAATGATTGATTAATCTTTTTATTCCATACTAAAACATAATCCTGAAAAGTTTATTTGCATCCTTAACCTAATGAGTTGTCTCTCTGCATTCGACACAATGACTGGAATTCAATCTGTTAGAGTAGATTGTGTGTTTGCCGTCCTGGGGCTTGAGAAGGAGACTACTTGAAATCAACAGTGTTTCCTTGGCCATTTATTTGTCTTGCAGTTGTGTATCTGTGGTCTGCAAGGAACAGTTTGCCTGCTCCACAGTACGTGGTCTGTATCTTGTCCATATAAGTGTACTGAAAATACAGGCTATAGAAATTTTAATTAAAAGTTGAATGATAGCTTTTGTGGGGGCCTACTAGGTATCTTGAGGGTGCAGTACTCTTTTGTTCTGTAAAATAAGACAATAGTGAATTATGCCTTTAGACTATCCATTAAATCTAGTCAATCCCAAGAGCAGTTTTGAGAGACAATTTTTTTCAATTTGATTGTTGTGGTTTCTTAGCAATTATTCTTGAATGACAGTAACACACGCTACATATCTGTTCATATGAGGACAAACCTATGTCCATACGAAATTATGTGTTACTGGTTTCAGAACAATAAAGTATTTAAATGAATATTTACCATGAGGCAGTAAAATAGAATTTAGAGAAGTGGTGCTCTGTATCTCAAGGAATATGTTTTTAAGTGCTTTATTTTCACCTGAAGAAAATCTTCTGTTGACTTTTTTCCTCTTTTTTTTAAAATAAAAACATTTAGTAATATATGTTTAATCTTTTGGTTATTGTATCATCTGTTGTTTTGGAATGCTAATTGTTTGAACAAGTGAAAAATATGGTTTAAACAACGTACTGGTTCCTCCCACTGGGCTAGGAATTAGCAAAGTCATGGGATCACAAAGTTGATGTCAAAAGTTCCTGTGGTTAATGTAATAAAGGAATTAGAATAAGGTTTTCCTGCTGCACTGAAGTAGCTTAGGAAGAAGGATGAAGAAAGGAAGACAATTTTTCTGTTGCTTAAAATACTTTTCTCATCATTTACTGAAATGATAAATAATAAGACTGAAACATGTAGAACAAGCTGTGGTATAACTGAGTTAATTTTAAAAGAGCTAGGGTGTTATGGGGAGTAGGCACCCTATGCACTGAGTGTTTTTTCTTTAGTGGCATTTTCTCTGCATCCTATAATAACTAAAATAAAGCTTTTATATCTTCTGAAGAAAACTTGTCAAGTTCTCAGTGGCATCTTATAACTGTGAAAACTAAAGTTATGCTTTAACTCTCCTCTGCTAAGCGTCTATATTGAGGTCTTTGCATGCTTATTTTTCTCTATAGTTCTAAATGTGTGGGAGAATTTCATCAGTGTCCTTTTTATATTCAAAACGAGCCAACTTCTGTCTCAAAAGTGTCTTGTTGTCATGATGTCACCGCATCTCAAGATTTGACCTTTTGCTCCATATGGATTCATGGTAGACCTCGTTGTGGTTTTTTTGCAGACTAGATTGCTTTCGTCCCCCCACTAGGGGGTATCAAAGCCTTTTGGACTAGTTTTACGTATCGGTAGGTTTGCACGTAAATAAATAAATGGGGAAAAAAAATAATATGTTAAAAGTACCCAACAACAACTGAAAGCACCCAACAATAGAAACAAACCTAAAGTTTATGTATAAAGACCGCCAGATGTCGCAAAGGCATCATTGATGAAGTGTTTTTTTATCCAAAATGTGGCACTTAGATGAGGAATAGTAGTATTGTGTTTGAGAGTTGCAGAGGCCATAACAGGTCAGTGAAATGTCCTTCAAACATTTGATTTTTACGTTTGAGAATAGGCCAAGATGAAAAGATAACCACATATCTGACATTGACGTTACTACCATTTAGACAACCGATGCAATAGCCTTAGTCAGTGGGATTAGTCAGGCCTTTATTATTTTGAAAAGCACAGAAAAGACTTGTTTTTGGTTTTTTTTCTTATAAAAATTAAGGTTCAGATCCTCATTAGATCACAAAGTTCTAAATATAAAATTATTATGATATATATATGGTTTTATTTTCTCCTTTTTCTTTTAAAAGTTGAATGCTATAAAAAAACATTTAAATGAATAACAGGTAGCCTTGAAAGGCTTTGAGCTGAGTTGATCAGTATGCATAAATTGGCAGTTTAACAAGTAGAACTCGGAAACAGGTATTTGATGATTGATTTTTTATTGAGACAGAATGAGAATGATAGTGGATAAAGTGATTTTCCTTATTGAGAGAAAATATAGTGTTTTTCAACATGTCTTCAGTATGAATGGAAGCCCTGTCAAAAAAACTGAGCAACACATGATATCTTTTAAAAGGTAAATTAACATAAGTATATCACCTAGTTTATGGATCAAATTTTACACTTGTCAGTTTTATTCATAATGTCATAAAGTTTATATTGTAAAGATAGTGTTATTACCTTTGCTATGTCCTGGAAAAGCTCAATATTAACTGAGTTCATTGTAGAATTTAAAGTATATTCAGCTGAAGAAATGTCAGTGTGGAAAATTAAGTCCAAAATATGTATTCAATGTGCAGATCTTAGTCAAATCCCTAGTAATTTTAAGTACTTGAAATACATTATTCAACAAGTAACCTCCTGTACGCTTGCGTTTAATGGGCTCTGCATGAGTATACAGAAGCTGTCAAGATAAAATATGGAACATGCATCATTCTAATTCAATTATGATTATTCTTAAAAAATAAAATAAATGTGTGTCAGTGTGTGTTTGTGTTGTACATGGAAATGTGCAATCTTTGTTGCTAAGATTTGATTTGGATTTGTTTTGTATGATTCTCTCTGCTTTCTCTGTTGCTCGGACATAAGTGTAAACATCACATAAACACACAATACGTAAATATATAAATTATGTTTATTCAAATGTTGAAGATGTTAAAAATGTTAATTTAATTTATACTGAATACGTATTTGTATACTTAACATACGTTTTTGCTTCCCCGTGTTATACATAAAAAAAGAAATTAATGGTATAGATAAGCATTACGTATTTGGATAATTGTTATTAAGCAAGTTAAATAGGCCCTGGACTTTCCTCTAACTTCAAGTAAAACACTTTTTGAGAGTTGATGTGTGGAAGTGAGCATGCCTTTGTCACTGATTATGATTTCCATGACATTTGTCTTTTATAATTGTGATGTCAGTGGAGTTCTAAACTTAATAGGCAGTTCCTAACTTAATATACATAGTTGTGTGATATTCCACAGATACAGAATTCTTTAACTCTGCCTTTGAAGTCTTTGCATGATGATTGAGGGTTTTTTTTGGTCATGGGTTTTCAAACGGAGATAGATTTGTGTATGTGTGGTTTTTTGTACTCTGCTTATGACCTACATTTGTAGGGAATATTTTGTATTTTGTTCTAAGACTTTATGTATATTTAACCTTTAATTTAACTAGCAGGTTGTAAGATTTTCATAAAAAATAGATGAGCTTTGAACTCACTGAATGTTATTGGTGTAGAACAATCAATCGTTTCTAAAGGTTAATGGTGTTAAAAACAATGAAAACATATGTCTTATTTTTAATACTGTTATATTATTAAAATTATTTAGCATAGATAAGGTATTTGTATCCTCTTCCTTGTGTTAAATCAAGATTTACAGTTTTTGAATGTCAGTTTATAGGTTTTATTATCAAAGTTGAAGGGGGAAAAAAGACAAATAAGTATTTGTGTAAACTTTTTTACTATGAGTAAGATGGCGATATGGTAGCTATGGCATCTTTCTAGAGCTAAGTTGATCTGAAATGTATTACAATTTTTTTGAAATGTTTTTACTTTTCTCCATCCCATTCTTCTATCTTTTAATAAAATATGACTTGTATAGGTGTTATCCTAATTACATCATACATGCAATTCCTCAGTGAAATAAGAAGTCAATACTTGAATGACAGTGTGGCGGGGGGTACAGGATTTCAGATGGTAAAAGGCTGCAGTGGTAACAAAGAGCGAATCCATCCCTATGTTGCATAGCTTCCTGATCGTATCTTTAAACCTGATAGTAACAAAGAATATTTATTTGTTGCCGAGCTATTGTAGGATTTATTTCTGGACTCAAATCCCAATTATCAAGAAAATTGCATCCTCTTTATCTCGCAGACCTGTATACTGCATCATAGCATATTTGGTACTATAATATTGTTACCTTGCTTGAAACACATGGTCCCTCTTGATATAGAAGAAAAAAGCTGAATCCATTTCAATAAATTAATAGGGATGAGAATCCCAGTCCATCGTTCTTTTGAGAGGTTCACATACATTGTAATGAAATGCATTAGGAGTTTTTTTCACTTGAAATCCAAATGAGACCCATTTTGGCTCACACCCTTGACAGTCTCTTTTATAAGCACTGCTGTCTCCTGTTCATGTGTGGGCTTAGTAAAATACTTCCTTTGTAAGATGCACAGAGACAATATAATGCCATGAAAGACGAAGGTGTCAAAACACAAAGTTAGAGGCAATCTAATCAATGCCTCCTGATTTAGCCTTTGAAGGCTCTCTTCATTAAAACTCTTTAATTGTGAGGCTTATCTTGAGGTAGAGCTGTTACTTAATATTTTTCAGTGTCGTTCTTTGGACAGTCATTTGTACCTTTTAAACGTAATTTCAATATTCATTATTTAGTAAATTGGATGCCTTGTTAGCAATAGTGGTAGCATGAATGACTTGCATTCAAGTGATTGAAGGTAATAGTGTGTAAATTCTTGGTTCTCTTCCCCTGAAGTTTAATGTGTTTTATTTCTATGTATGTCATTATATAATATATGGTTTTCATTATGGGTCTTTTTATTTTTAAGTATAGGAATGCAGGTTAGAATATTTTAAAATTATTAATAGAAAGACTTCTATCTGAATCTTTTTGAATTTGAAAAAATTTTCAGATTCAGTGCAAACATTGTAAATTTTATGTAAGTGGTGAAAAATGTGATCTCAGCTTATATTATTCTAAATAAATACTGAACAGGCATGAGATAAAAAAAGATGGCACACAGACCTTTTCTTCATAAATGATTGTAAAGTTGGTACTGCTAGAAAGCAACTTCTTGAAATCAATTGAAAACAAAGTGTGTCTGAAAGCACACAATTTGGAAGGTGCTTTTAAAAGAAATACTGACTTTCCATCTGAAAACTTTCAGTGCAGAAATAAATGAAAGCCTACAATACAAGTCATCTTTTTCTTTTTTTTGTGAGCCAGTTCCAATGGGATTTGTTTTTTTGTTTTTTAAATTCATATACATATAGTTTGTGTGTGTGTGGTGAATTGTGCTGTAGCACAACATGTAATGCATTTAATGCATGTGAGTGCTATATCAGTAAATGCATTTTCATATTACAGTATTTGGTCGTAGTCTTATTAAAATTTTGAAAAATGTGCTGGAAAACAAACGTTGCATCTTTTTACAGCCTCTCATAAAACCTACATCTATTTAACAACTGGAATATTGGAAAAGCTAAAACTATCTGACATTTTCTTTGTAATAAAAATAATTTTAACATTTTAAAAAAGCAAAAATATGAAGACTGTAGAATTGATTTGCAGAAGTCCTTGAAAATGGAAAAAGAATTGAGGCAACTTTGACCTGATTTTTAAATGGCTACTGTAGTGAGTACAGCTGCTCTAGCTTAGTAATTATTTGTGATAGGTTGTTTTTGAGTCCCATATGTATAGGTGCTCCAGGCCCAACTACCTCATTTGCTGGCGCACAAACAGATTCTTCCAGGTGCTGAAAATTAAATTTTAATATATTATTTAAATATTAAGAGAATTACAGATTTAGTAATTTTACTGCTACAGCTGGAGTGCAAAGTATGCCTAGACACTGTAGAGGTTGTTGCACAGTTCTACCAGAGTGAAAATTCCCATTGGCTTTAAATACTTTCAAGAAAGTAAATGTTTGATGTATAGATAAAAATATATATTTGTTGTACAATGTACTTTAAAGATATTGTGGGGATCTGGACCTATTTATAGACTAAGATTTTAAAATGTCACATTGCAATTTATATTAATTTACATTATAAAATGGATGAAAGTTTAAGAAATAGTAAGGAAAAACTTAGTTACCTAAGTTACCTATTAACATAGTTAATATATTTTCTGGATTGAAGTTCAGGCATCTATACTTTAGTACATTTAGTCACAGGAGAAAAGTGTGTTGCTGAGTCGGGGTTGTCAACTCTATTTCAGAGTTTAAGAGAAATATTTGGAGGTAACTAACTGGCTTATACCAATTTTTTACCCTAAGAAAATTAGAAAGGTTATAATAAAAAAGTAGAGTAAGTTTTAGGTAAGTTGTAAGAAGATATACATTACATAATACGATACAATTAAATATATTTTTAGTTCCAATAATTTTTTGTGATGCCCATCCCTTCTGTTTCACCATTTCCACATACTTTTAACTGTTCTTGGAATGAGCAGCAACATCCAAGTTCAGAGGTGGGTTAAGCAGGCTTGGAATGCACTTCTGAGGTTTTTTTTCCTGTCTTGAAATGCTATAACTGAATGTAAATGTGTCCAGAAAAAAGAAAACACCGCTATTCTGCCCAAATTAGCAGTGAACATTCTCATCATCTAACGGTGGTATCTTGTGTGGTTCTGCGGTCTTCTCATAAACATTGCAATCCAGAATCTTTTTTAATATGGCATCAAATAATTCCTTAATTAGTTAATCGATTTTCACTATGCATCAGTAGAAACCAGTGGCTCATTGGCATAACTGCAGCTTTGCACAATAGTACTCCATCCTACCCAGTGAACTTTTATTTTCACTTTTTAAAACCGGGACTCTATTGTCAGCAATCTGCACTCAGTGTCATTTAATTTCTTTCCTAACTGTATGAATTCTAGAAGGTTGTTTAGGTGAAATTAATTCAGTTATGGATTTAAGTTCTCCACTGATTACTCTCTGTAAAGGGAAATCCTTTCCATTTGTTTTGATTATAGTACTGAATATTGATTGGGATTCATCTTAATAGTGGAACTTCTATTCCATTGTAACAAGATCATCACCCCAGCTCTTGTCCAAAGTCCTTCTCACTAAATCTATTTATTTTTGGATTAGATGATTTTTCTGAAAATAGGATAGGCTTTGTAGATTTCATACAAGGTCGTGCTTGACACAATAGTTATAGCAACTTTTAAAACACGTTCTGATCTTCACAAAATAATTTTGGAAATAAGTAAATTGCAGTGCTTTTATCTTAATTATGCAGTTGTATTTCACGATGAATAATTCACAGTTCCTCGTACAGTAATATTTTCTACTATTTTTAATACTTATGGAATTTCTTCAGTTGGAAAGTTCAAGATAGAACTGATTTAAAACAAAACACCAATACAAAATTAGAGAAATTAAGTCCAGAATACAGAATCATCAGCACATGTATTATAATCTTTTACTATCTATAATTTATCCATCTATCCAGTGCCTTACATTTTTTCCAGTCCCATGTTGTATACGTGCTTGTTTTATTTTGACTTTTTTATGATTTAAATATTTTTATACCTGCTAAATTAAAAAAATATTTTTCATTTATGAATAGTCTTAACTGAATAAGCATCCACATTTTTTTTCAGGTTGTACATTTATTTCATTGATACAGGATCAGTCCCTAATCTTCCATCTTATTTGAAATACCTTTCAAGTATAATGAACTATTGCTGTTAATAGTTAGCATAATGTATTTTTGAACAGTTCTTTTGACTGCCGTAAGGTATTTCTTCCCCTACTGAGACATTCATTTTGTTGTAGAGGAGGAGTATGCGATTCAGGCTTACAAAATGCGTATACAGTCCTGTATTCATGAGGTAAATTATGACTTCATGTTCCTTTTCAGATCCAGTATCAATAATGTTACTGTTCGATTTTGTACCATGACGAGACAAATTTACCTGACTTCAAAGCTAAATTGTTAAGGACTGTGAGGGTGTGTTTATAAGGAGGCTTGAGGGGATGTGGACCCCTATGCATCGCCTGGTGGGACGCATGCCCCAGTATCATGACACACAGCTCTGCACATCTCTACAGTCAACATCAAGTCTGCCTCCAACCTAGTGATGGCTCTGATCATTATCCAATCAGTTGGCTGTAACCTGCAATGTGATGAACACCATTAATGAAGATAAAATAAATTACATTTTCTCTTTCATGTTGTTAACTGTTATTAATGTTTACGTTGACCAGAAATTAGTTGTCTTACTGGGTTCTCTCTGATAAGTGATGCTTGGAAAGATAGCCATGTCAACTGTTGCCTCATGGTGCATAATGTTGCACAAAATATTTTTTTGCTGAGATAAAACAGCCTCTATTGTATTAAAAATACAGAATCAAAATTCAAAACTATGAACAGACTAGGTATTTCTACGTATAGAAGTAAAAAAAGATTAAACTGACCATGATCAAAAGTATAATGCTAGAAATTTCCAGAACAAGCCCTACTGAAACAAAATAATTTATGTAGTTTATGTCTCTTCTATATTTTATAAAAAATAACTACGTTAAGAATCTGTTAAAAAAAATACGTTACTTGAAGCAAATCCAGAGCTCAGTTTTGTAATCTCACCATTAGAAGACAACAAACTAGTGAAGCAGAATGCTTTGCTCTAAAATGGACTTTCACAATGGCCTAGGACTTTGTTTTCCCTTGATTTAATAGGAGACATTCCCAGGCTGAAAATGTGAGTCTAATAAAGACAGTGACAAAATTTTGGTAAGGCCGTGATTTCCTTTTGGATGACAAAGTATTATTGAGGGGGTTTTTTCTTTTCTTTTAACATTTGAAATATTGTAAAAATTTTCTTTGAAACTCTAGTACACATTTAAAAGGTATGAAATTCCTTAAATGTAAAATAAACAGAGCAGGGAAGAGTGACAATTTAGGAAATATAGGAAGGTGGGTTTTTTTGCTTGCTTTCTCTTCCCAATAAGTAAATCCATATGTAAGATACACAGAACTAATAGAATGGAAGGAGTTTTTTAAGTTTTTGTTCACTACATTGTGACTTGTTGTGTGGTTATGACCCTGAGATTTCTTAAAACTATCTTCCCCTTATGACAACTGCAGATATACTGTAGATTTCAAGTGAAATACTTAAAACATGACCTAATTTCTCTGAGAATTGTCAAATTTTAACATTTATATTTTCCTGAATGCTGCGATATAAGGGATTGACCCCTCAAGATGGAACAAGTCTAATTGGAAGTAGCATAGAAGATGATAATATCAATGGATTTCAATGTACTATAATTATATGTTGAAGCAGAACCCTGAAACTCTATTGCTGCGCATTGACAGGCAGTATCTTAAAAGCCAAAGTCAAGAAGCTAATTTCCAGGGAAAATAATAGACAGATTAATACAAAATATGTATTATAATTACAAACCATCATAGCCTAATCATCAGTAGACCTATTTTTCATTTTTAATTTCCTTTTATTTTTTCTTTGAAGTGTGGAGTATTTTTGTTGTTTCCTTGTATTTCATACGAGATTTTAGCATGAGCTAAAATCCTGGCATTCTAATATTGTAAGGGCCTACAAAACTTATGTTCAATATCTCTCCTTTTTTCATGCTCAGTAATTAAAAATGGCTATGGGCATTTTTCATCCTTCGAGATTTACCAACTGCTATAGCATTTGTAGGATGATTTCTTCACCTGCTTTTACATGGAATAACCAAATATCGGAGCAGCTTGAAGTACTTAAAAAAAAAAAAGTTTACCTCTAGGCTTCTCATCTTCAGCACATGGACGGCTATCTCACTATTCCACCGTTCAATTACTTTTGAAATCCTAAGAACAAAAGTCATTAATAAGTCTTTTGTCACGGATAAAAAAAGAGAGATTCCTTTTTAGTATTTGTATGTCATCATGCCAGGCCTAGAAAATTAGTCTAATTTATTATTTAAAACACTGGTGGGATTCCTAATTGCATTCATCATTAGATACGACACGATTAGAACCAAGAACCATACCCAGTGAGAATTTTCCAGTTTGAATTTTGAAATAAAAATATTTTTCGAAAGATCCCTAGCTATCACTCGTTACTATGGCAACAGCCCTATTTGTCTGAGAGCTCCATCCGCTGCCAATGGGATCGCGAGCAGCATCAACTAAACATACGAATACATCAAAGACAAATTCATATGCTCAATCTGATCAGCTCAATTAATGTAAGAACAGAAGCTGAAGGGGGTTAAAAGAGGGCATCCATTCAGTATAGATGAAGCCTCTTTTAGCAGAATATATATGCCGGCCTTTTGGGGGAGGAATTTAGCACACTGTCAAAAACATTATCAGAAAAGGAAAGTACTAGGCCTCCTACACCTAACAGATATGAAGCTGTCAGACAAAGAATAGCACTATTCATTAAATGACACTTATTTTCTCCCACTTTACAAGAATACAGTGAACAAAACAAGCAGGGGAGCAGCTGAGAGAGACACTTTTTTCTTTTCCTGGTGATGACAGACGTGCGGCAATTATGGTGGTAACTAAGGAATACTAAACACGAAGTCAGTCTCCATTCTGTTTATCACCTAAAATTTTATGTTGCTAAATTTGCATGCGACTCTTGTTTTTGTTTTAGTATTTATGCCTAGGACAAATTACGTCCTTTTGTTTTTAATGCAGTGCTTTCAGTTGGGCGAAGAATGCCTCTAAACCGTACATGTTCTCCCGTTTTTTCTTGTTAAATGGCCATATCAAGTTGAAGTGCTTTGGGAGTGAGAGAGTTTCAAAGTACAACAAAACTGCTGTTACCAGTTGGGGGTAGAAAAAAAAGAGCATTCGTGTAATGGCAGGTATTGTATAATTATTTCTGCCATACATAACTTAGAAGGCAGTTAGTGAAAATCTCTGCTAATCCTCATCTTGACTTGCAGAGCGTGGTAGGGCTTTGTTACTTATTTTTAGTGTTGTTATTTACACCATCCTATAAAGTTTGTAGTTGTTATGTAAGTTAGTTTTACAGCAGATGGAAGTGAGCGGGAAGTCCCGCGAGGCTACTAGCTTTTAAGAATCTTATCCTTGGGTCATGATGATCTGATTTAAGGCCTATTATCAATAGTCTTCTACTTTTATCTGCATGATCATGGCCTGATTGGTACTGACTTGGTAACCATGTACTCCATAATGCGCTGTCAGGTGATGCTGACAGCTGCAACGAAAGAACAATAAATGTGGCGCAGCCGTAATGTAAAGGTCCAGCCAGGCTGTATGAAAACTGATAGCTGCGATATTGGCTCCTATGTTACCATGTATATCAGCCCCTTGGAGAATTTCTTGGTGAGTGAATTAAAACGGTCTCCTGGTATGTGGGCGGGAGGAAGGTCTTCACTTAAAAAAACCTGCAGCTATTGTTAAAACACTGCATTAGAGTCTACGGGTAGCACAAACTTCAGGAAAAAATCAAGAAACTTTTCCCCTCTGAAAAATGGATGCAAAAAAAAAAAATGCTGTGGGTATCTATATACTGGTGCACAGGAGTATATAATATGACTAAATTTGATACCATAGTTTAAACTTGTGGATAGGACATCTTTTTGTAGTACTCCAGCTAAGTTTTTGAGCAACCTTTTGGTTTTAATTTATTTTTACATGTGTTAATTAGAATGCAGCAAGAAATTTGCAGTTTACAATATAATTAAATTAAAACTCCCTAATCTTATAGCTATTACTGTAAGACAGTAATTACTGTAAGACAGGGCCTTGATTTCAGCTAAGACCTCTGACACACTGAATTCAGGCTTTTTTGGTTTTTTATTTCATGCTGTGAACATATGTAGATATATGTCCACTATTAAACTAAAGAAACTCGTAAAAAAGAAAATAAGGCAACCACTATGTAAGATCATAATAGAATATTATGTTCCTCTGCCTTTGGTTTATAGCATTTTTGTGGTGCCAAACACTTCCAGAAACTGTAGGCCAAACAACAATACTAGCTTATAAAGACACTAGAAAAATGTGTTTCCTTGCATTTTCTACTCTTGTTACCAAATAAATAAATAACACTCAGGTGTCAAAACCAAAATATAAATGCAAGTACTTGCATTTTGTTGATTATTTTATTGTTTACGAACATATAGAAACACTGAGGCCTCCATAAATTTCAAAGCCCAGTTTTCTGAAAGATAAAAACCAGGCTCTTTGCCTCAAAAATGTGATGGTCCCTTTTATAAATGGATGTTATAATAACAAAAAATGTAAGAGAACTACCCTTCTTTATAGATATATTTAGTTATTTTAATACTTGTTTGCTGTAGCTGGGCTCAGAAAAGCATTACTTTTAACAAAGATTAAGTTTACTAATTTATCATTTCATAGTGAACATGCTAATAGATTTGTACATCTCTGAAAGGAAAAAAAAAACGTTTGTTCATGTGCTGTCATTTAAATCTTTCCTAATCTTGATACAACAACTGAATCAACGTTTATTTTACTGAGATCAAAGGTCTTTCTATATGTTCATGTGCAATAAACCCAGAGAGGATTTCACAGAGCAGTAGCCAACCTCTGCTAGCTCTTGCATGACCAGTTTGCTATTTGCTCTGGCCGTCTTGCATTTAGTATGCGCTGCAGATAATGTACATATTTGATGTTAGTGTGGGACAGTTTCTGTGCTATTACAAACGTCTTGAGTCTATGACACACCGCTTTCTAGTGTAGAGAAAGTCAAAGTTTGTGACTTTATGGTAATCTGCTTTATAAACATCATAAAGCGTAGGATTTACAGTATAATGATATATAGCATTTACATACTCTTAGTGATGTGTAAAGATATTTTATAGAAGAGCGTGCAATTCCAAAGGAAGAACTAGAAATTAGAGTATTTCCAAGGTGATGTACAAATACATAATCTGTTGATCAATGAAACCCTAAGGCCAATTGCCTCTATCTTTAGTCATGAAATCGGGTTTTTTGTCTATAGTGTGTTTAGTTGAATAAGGAAGGCAAATTAATTTTTTTTTACTTAAATGCTGCAATGGTGGTCTTTCTTCTATGTTTAGATAATCAGTATGCAGCATTCAAGTTTCTAAAACAATAAGCTGCTTTTATATTACTGTCATTTGGAAAAGCATATGCTCTTACTAGCTCTTTCCTTTTCTATAGGTATGGGTTAAAATGTCTAAACTTGATAATTTAAAAAATTATTTAAAAAGGGGAAAAAAAAACCCAGTTCTAGCCTGATACCTTGCACAATATGCCAGGAATCTGCCTGAAGCAATTTTTAACATTCACATTATAACCCTCTGAAAGTAGGGATGTATAATGGGAACACTGACAGACCCTGAATGACACTTAGGTTGACAGACAGTAGCACCACTAGGCACCCATAATTAGATCTTTTGTGTGCTTGCAGTTAGATAAAAAATGCTCCCTAGTTTATTAGAAAAACTATTTTAAAATTAATCATTAAAAAGTAAGTTGTGTACTGATGATGGAAATAAAAAGGAATGTGAAAATAATGTTCTTAGTTTTGAATTAATTATGATGACATCCGTTATGTTTTCATTTAAGGACACCACATTGACTGAAGGTTTCAATCAAAGATACCCATATGACACAACTCATCAATATAATGAATTTAACTTTTGGAACATGGGCTTTACTTTTTTTTGAATAGATGATACTCAGTATAGGTTTTTGTGGAGTTCACTAGACACTGTACCAAATGGTTATCTTGCTAAGTTACATGTGCATATCTTTTCCATAATTTCTTATGATAGCTTTGGCTCCTTCGAATTCTTGAGTATTTTCAAATTTTCGCAAGTTTGCAATGAAATACCTGTGAGTTGAACTGTGAGCTGAGGTATTTTGTACTCGGTAGTTGCGCTATTAATCTGTAATGCTCTTGTATTCTTAAAAATACAAAAGTTTCTGTAATACATTTATTAATTTTAATCACTCTTGTTGTAGAACAAAAATTCAGACTGTGATCATCTGCATTTGGACAGAGCAAGAAACAATTTTTCTAGTTTTTCTGTTTAGCCAGTTGTTTTTTATAGTGTTCCCTACAGTACAGAGAAGCTCAGAATGTTATCTTTTGAATTTCTGTGTTGTGCATAAGAAATAAAGTAAATATTTGATTTTATAGGATGATCAAAATTAATAGTAGGCCAAGAAAGTATTTTGTTACATTAAGATGTAATGACATAAACTTATTGCACACTGGAGGTCACCCTTGCTACTCCAAATTTTTTTATGTTTTTCTAAAAAAAACAAAAACAAAACCAGAAAACCAAGCAGCCTGTTTGTCTTTTAATATGCACACTGAGCTTCTTAAAATACTTCAAGCAATAGAACAAATATATGTTTGGGATTGTGTTAAGTCTTTAATTGGTTAAGCAGTATGCAGTATAGGGATAGACCATCAGAAAAACTTTTTCAGGTGTGTGTATAAAGTCCCAGGAAGATTTTACAGCCTGCATTGAAACCTCTGCTACTTGCAATTGCTTTTATCGCTCTCCAGGAAAGCTAGTTTAAAGCTAGTTCTAGGACATCTAGCTAAATAACCATTACTTTGCTAGATTACCATGAGGACCCACCCATAGCTGTAAAGAAGTATTAAATTAGCATCAAAATAACTGTTATGTCCTTAGATAGGTACAATTAAGTGTTTTATTTGGTTGATGAGTAAAGTGCAAGTTTTACTGTTGATTAGCATAAGAACAGAGCTGAAAGGTCTAGAGAAAAGCCAATCCATAGCCATAGGAGCCTAGGAGTCTCAAAAGAGAAGTTTAAAATTAAATCAATGTAGTTATATTTTCAGTCTTTTTCCAAGTCAGAAATCCTTCTGATAGATCAGGATGCAAATGGCATGTTCTCCAGGTTACAGCCAAGCAAGGTCTTAAACTGAGAACCTACATCCTACAAGAGTTGAACAAAACAAAATTAAAGCAAAATATTATCTTTATCAGTCATATGAGAGACAGCTTTATCACTGAGAAAAATCTACATTCATGGCAAGTCCAGCTTACTCATTTCTAACAAATCTAATACAAATATTTGCTACTAAAACATTGAGAAGTACCATCCGTTAGAGGAGATACAACTCTTAACAAATACTAATTGATAAAGCCCCATAAAACTTTGTGAAATTCTTTGGTGCCACGTGGCAAGTGTTTTCACTTTAGAGAATGAGATGTACAAATTCAGGCTGAGACAGTCAGGTTCCTTCGTGACGTAACAGTGTATAATTCCAGTGACTTCAGAGAAAGCTGTGATAGATTTTCTAGTAAAATAACTGTGATTTAACCATTTTGAGGTTCAAGATTATGACCCAGGTTTTGAAGCTTACTGGCCTGTGCTCGTGACCAGGAGTAATTGACTTTCTTCAGGGAGCCATCTGTGGCTCTCCAAGTTCTGTATTTTCATACTTGAAATTATTTTTTGGGGGGAAAAATGCTTATCATAATAAAAAATACGTTGCAAATGTATCACTAATATATTGGAAAATATACTTTACTGGAAAGTCTTATAATTTTTAAACAGAATTGTCTTAAGTTTTGGTTTCTTTGTTAGAAAGTAGGAACACGGTTGCCTTGCGTTCATCTAAATGTCAGCCTTGGTAGGGTGCACTCAAAGAATTTGCTGCGCTTTCCTGCCCTAGCAATTTAGCAGCTTCTCCAATGCCTATAATGTGATCGCTGTTTTGAGTGTTGTGTAGCACCGTTCCTCTCAAGGGTTTTTAAGTCTCAGAGAGAGCACGCTGTAGGCTCTACAGACTTTTCTTGAGTCCCTGGGAGGGCTAGTTGAGAACAAAATATTCCCTGCTTCTTTCTCACATCCAAACCCATAAAAACTTTTCTCCTGCTTTTCAGAAAGAACAGAAAACTAGCATTCTACCACTACTACCAGTTAGTATTCTCTAGACTGCAATACAAATTTGAAGAAATACTTGCCCACATAGAATTTTTAGTGTAAACAAAGCATGTCTTTTAAATTAATCTACAAGAAAGGCAGTAATTTGTCTTTTCTAGCACATGTTAGCTCAGGATCCTGTGGACTTTCCAGCTGGAGATGTTTAATCACTCAACACCTGTCATCCAGACATTTCATGCTGCTCCACATGATGCTTCAATTTTGCAATAGAGTCTGTGTGAAGGGGTGTGTAGGAGCTGAATAACTCAGTTCAGTGCTCTTCTATAATGCTGGGTGAATCCTAGATGGGGTCTTACTAGTCACCTTCACTGGGAAGACCCTGTAGAGAAAAACAGGCCAAGGGATCAAAGTAGACCCAAAGTATTGGTTTGCTCTTCATTTGCAAGAGTTGAAGCCATTACTTTAAACCGTTATGCCTAAAAATCTGCGTAGGATTGCAGAGGAAACTGCATTTCTTGCATCACTTGCCAAAATGCAATTTCTGATATATTATCCTATTTCTTATAGTTTCTGAAACAATAATTTGACAGCTTGAATTGTGTTTTCTCATCGAAGTGTTTTTCTCTTTCGAATTCAGGCAATGTTTTACTACTTAGTTAATGTTGGTACTTACAGGTAGCAGTGCTAAACCCTAAAGATCTGGCTTGTGTGTTAGAATCATAGGATCATAAAATCATTTAGGTTGGAAATGACATTTAAGATCATTGAGACCAACCATAAACCTAACACTGCCAAATCCATCATGAAACCATGTCCTTAAGTGCCACATCATCCCTAAAATACCTCCAGGGATGGTGATTCAACTGCATTCCATAGCAGCAAATTTGAACCAGTCCACAGAAGTGACCTTCGAGTCCAATGTACATACCTGGAGTCATGGAGCCACCAACATCCAGGAGGAAAAACCATCACTGGTGGACAGAATGACAAGGACAGAATAGTAATAGTCTGAAGGAAAAGCCTGTGACCAGGCCCCCTCGATACAGTTAACTAGGAGCTAGAGCAGAAGAAATCTGGAGCGGTAGTGGGGACCTCAAGCATACAATAAAATAACTTTATTTAAGACTTATAATACCATAACCTGTAACTGTTGGCATACAAGCAGTATAAGGAAAATGTTGTCCTTTTTTTGGCTTTCTGCTAACTCACCATAATTCACAGTTAATCTTCAATAAAGCATTAATTTATTTTGGAGGATAAAGTTGGTCTTGATTTGTAGCTGTTGTGCTACTGTAAAATACTGTAAACATGACTCCACTAATAAAGGTAAAATTCTATCATGGATTTATTTTGTTGGGGTGGAACAATGAAGTCACAATTCTGAAAGAAGCCTGTAAATGTTATGTAATATTATCCTAATCAATTAGTAAAAGACGCCTTTACAGTAACTTCAGCTGAATAGATAACGAAGAGGTGGAAGGTGGGAGGAGAATTTGTCATTGACTGAGAAACAGGAATGCACTCCTTCCCACCATTTCCCCAAACAAGAACCTTTTTTTTTTAATATTCTGGCAGTACGCCAACGTGAGCAAGTCAGGCTTTCCAGCTGCCAATTAAAGCAGTCCAGTCCATTCCCTTGCCAAAACGAAGTAGTGACCCAATAAAAGTATTCACAGATCAAACTGTTTATTCAGAAGAATCCTAGACTATTGCGAATGGTTTTTTGTTTCCTTAACTTGAATGAGCAAAAAAAAGAAATGTAAAAGAATGTATTCTGGAAGTAGGTTTACGTAAGATCCGTAGAAATGTGATATCTCGATGTATGAATTTAAATAAAGCAGTAGTAAAATTTTTAATCTGTGATTACTAGGTCACACCTAAAAGCAAAATGAAATCTGTGAAAAGTAACAGAGTTAAATAAACAGTATTCAAGACATACAGTCAGTCTGTATTTACACTAAGAAGATAGTAAAAATCAGACAATTGTAAAAATCAGTAGTGTACCCATAGTAGTGGAAAATAGATTAGAGTCTAGTTGTTGTAGATTTCTAGAAAAAATGAAAAAACAACATACAGAATCTTCATATGCTGTGACAATGTGATGTCTCATCTTAAGAAAGCTTCTGAGATACTTGTCATGTCTTTATAAATAGGACTTATTGCATCAGAGCAAGAAATAATCATAATCTCATAGTTAGATCAGTATCAGTTCTGGGTTTTTATGATAATTGAGAGAAATGAAAATTTAAAGAGATATGCTATGTGTTTCTTATGGTACTTGTCATTTTATGGTGCATAGCACATTGAAAAGCTATGGATGACATAAAATCCTTTTTTAGTTACTCTGAGTTCTCCCTTTAAACCAAGATTAAAAAATCCTTAGCCAATATTTGAGTTGTTCCCAGTGTTTATAATCCACAATTTAAACTATATTTTCCTCAGCGATTAATTAACATAATTAGAAGTAAAATTGTTGATATAAGTAGAGACAGGAGCTCCCTTACACAGAATGGAGCTAGTCAATGTATTTATACAAGAAAAACCCTAGTAATAAATTGCAGATCTTGAAATAAACTAAATTTTTGCTGAATGAAGCAGTTTGTAAAGCAGAGGTAACAAAAATGCTTAATAACAATGGAAGAGTATTATTTAATTATTACCCAGTCTGTGTGTTGACCTACCTGGTTATTTTTGCAAAAGAGCCTATTGTTATTATGGCCACATAAAAATGCAAAGACATTAAGAATGAAAAAAAAATCCATTGTCATTCATGCCAGCTAATTACACCAAATTTGTCAAAAATGCTGAAGTTTTATTCAGTTAATAAAACACTTCTACAGGTAACAGGTAGGTGAATGTGGGTCTAAATTTCACAGTATATGCACTGTCAGTACTGGAAGATTTCCTTAATTTTTCACAATATTTTACTCCTTCTACAGAACATGATGACTGCAAAACCAGTATATGTAAATAAAAGGTTAAGGCAGTATATTTTAGGATACAAAGTTATATCTATTTAGGTCTTCAGAGACATAGTTTTGTCTGTGTCTGTGTCTGTGTGTGAGTGTGGGTGAGTGTGGGTGTGTCTGGGTGTGTGTGAGGGTGTGTCTGGGTGTGTCTGGATGTGTGTGGGTGTGGGGGTGTGTGTGTGTCTGTGTGTGTGTGGGGCTGTGTCTGTGGGTGTCGGTGTGGGGGTGTGTGTGGGGGTTGTGGGGATGTGTGTGTATGTGTGTATGTGTGTCTGTGTGTGTGTTGTCTGTGTGTAGATGTGGGTGTGTGTGTGCGTGCGTTCTCTCATTCTTTTACAAATGCAAATGTGTTATCAGTGCAATTTTGTGTGGGTGTGGGTCTGTGTCTGGGTGTGTGTGGGGGGGGTGGGTGTGTGTGTGCGTGGGTGGGTGCCTGTGTGTTTCTTCTCTCATTCTTTTACAAATGCAAATGTGTTATCAGTGCAATTTTGTGTGTGTGCGGGTGTGTGTCTGGGTGTGGGGGGTGGGTGTGTGTGTGCGTGGGTGCCTGTGTGTTTCTTCTCTCATTCTTTTACAAATGGAAATGTGTTATCAGTGCAATACCTAAATATTTGTAATGTTCCTGTGGGTTTTTGTTTAAAAACATACTAGGCTCTGTAAATTTATGGAGCGAGATATATGTACAATGAATACAGAGAGAGTTTGTTACATATAGAAATATATATAAGTATATGTATTAAGTACGACAACATGGATTCCCAGAAGTGAATTTTATACCTGGAGTGATGGGATTTCTGATGATCTGTAGCTCCTGTGAGAAGGCGTTTTGCAGTCTTAGACTAACCCCAAGAAAGCTTTTTTTTCCCTTTTGTGAGGGTTTCTTTAGGTCAGAGGACTACTATCTAGCTTTAGTCAGTCCTTTAGGTAAGCTGCTAACATCTTTTTAATATTTGAGCAGACTTTGAACATCACTAAAACTCTAGGGGAAGCCATTGTGCAAGTTGAGATGTTCCAAGTTAAGAATACACCAGCTAAGAACCCTATTGCTAAGCATGCACATCTTGTTAGGGAACAATGCTCTATCCTAGACAGTTTGTAGAATGGAAATGTTGTGTCCAATTATTGCATATAGCCCAGCCAAGAATCAGACATAATGAGGCTCAGACATCACTCATTCAGCCATTTTTGGATAACCCTGGTCTGACCTCATGGCTGACCCTGCCTTGAGCCCGAGGTTGGACTAGAGACCTCCTAAAGTCTCTTCCAACCTGAATTTTCCTATGATCTTATGATAATCCACCAATATTGGAAGAAGTTTCCTAGCAACACGAAATTGAAGGTATTAGTAATGGAGGAAACTTAGAGTCAGGTAAAACCCAAGAGTACTTCTAATCTGTGAGTTGGATTGACCAATATTATGTATGTCTCCCTTAAAGTAAAGGAAACTACATTAATTGTGAATCCTTTGAAATGCTGCTCATCTGTCATGCTCTTCATACCCCTTCACACAGCTCTCTTTCTCTTTATTTCTGATCTGATTTTATCCATTGACTGAATAGTAGGTGATATTGGTACAGCTGTAAGTGGTGATGGATAGATAGCACTGTAGTGTCATCAATATACTGCTGGTCCTTCTTTCTGTGATATTTCTTCCGTATCATTCAATGGGTGCATGCAGAAATGAAAAGAAGCAGAAAGTTGTGGGACTTAGTATACTGTCTGGTAATAGAGGGCTGCACATTGAGGATTGACCTACTACTCCATCTTAATAAGTTAACTGGGAATTCATGCCACTGTCTTAAGAGGGATCACCATTATTTATAGTCAATGGTATTATGAATTATGGCAATAGCATTAATGCTGTGGAGATATCCCAAGATTAAAATGAAAGTCAACCTCTATCCACTGGTAAAGTTACGCAGTAGTGCCACTTTGATTTCCATAGCCTGTCCCAGTTGTACTGAGTCTATAACATTATTCACTCGATACACTTTTGGCTTTTTAATAAGCTTTCCAGAAGTTTATTTGAGAAAGGGAAGGTTGATGGTGAGCAATGGTTAACATGAGTTAGTAAAATCTCAGTGCATTTTTGTCAACCTTTCATTCTGGCATTCCTTCACTTTTGAAAGAGAAAGGGAAGCTTTTTTCCTGAAGTAAGGTGTTCACTGTCCCAGTCAGTACTGACAATTGATATCTATTAGTCAGATGTAAAGCAGAAAGATGCTAGTGAGATTCACAGATTTTGGACTGAAACCCTTTTGTTGCACCATATTACCTGAGGAGTAAATGTAATGAACTGTGAAAATGTCAGATCATAGAAAAAAAACTTTTTTGGGAAGTCTTCCTCAATACTTTTTTATTATTCTGCTTAGAACAGAATAATAATTTCACGTAATGGTGGATGTTTGGCTTTGGTGCAAGCTGAAACTTCTTATGATTGACAAAAACCATATGAATAACTCCTTGATACAGACCTTATCAACTGCCATGGAGGCTGATAACAAATAATCTTGGCCTATAATGAAGCTTCAGCATAGCTAGCCTTCAAGAAAATTATTGCATCTTTGCTTTTACGTTCTGCTGTTTGTGCACAAATTTGCCACATTTTCTCTTCAATTAAGAATACAGTAAATGAAAAATATCTGCTTATGAAATGCTGCAAAATACATGCAAAGTGGTTAATAGAGTGATGATTGAGGCCAGTGTACAAGACTTAACTTTTTCAGTAGATTCTTGGTCCTAAGTTTAGGAGGTTAATGCTGTTTTTCTTTAGCAACCAAAAGAATGTATTGGAATCAGGGATTTCTGGTTAAGCCAGAATCACTAATTGATTTTCTTGTAATGGAGGAGAACAATCTTTGGCCACTACTTTCGTATGAAAATAATCTGTTTAAAAGTGTGGCTGGATGTCCTAAATCTCGATCTCTACAGTAAGCATCTTATCTAGAGTTGGGCTGTTTGCTTGCTTTGAGTCATAAGTTAGTTTATAAAGTCATAAAGTGCCAAGCAATGAAATGAGAATGCAGATGCATAAACTTTGAGAAATACTGTGTGTTTGCAAAACCAGGCAGCTCCTTAGCAGGGGTATTCTGAGTGGTATAGAACTCTCATGGTTAAATGTACATGTGATTTGAGCGATGTTGTCATATTAAGGATTTGAATATGCATGTTTTGATGTACAGAACAAAGTGTGGAAGTATTTTAATTGCATAGAAGGTCTTGCTTGTACTATTTTTTTTCCCCCAAACCTTCATAGAGATGTTTTAGGTAAAAATATCTGACCTTGCTGCAGCAATTTTACCATGGTTACCTCAGTGTGAGATCAGAGTTTTTTTCCAGGTTTGTATGTCCCTCCTAACAATGCAAAGGTATGCAATAAGTTCTTGAATAACCATCCCAATTTATGTTCCTTCTTTTCTGTTCTTCATAACTTTTGAAGAATCCTCATGGCTTCAAAAAACAAGGATTCAAAGAAAGGTTTTGTTACAACTTTTCTTAGTCCCAGCATTCTCTATTATATTTAATAAAAACCTCTAAATTTCTTTTAAAACAGTGGAGTATAATCCACTATGCATATAAGAGGAACTATTTTTTTCACTGTAATTGAAGAAAATTTGAATTTTTTACTAGTGAAGCAGCAAAACAGCTCATTTTTATTAGAACTGCTTAAGGAAAAAATATAGTAATAGTATTAACTTGCAAATAATTTTGTGACAAAAAATTTGAAACAGGGCAAATATTTTTGTTTGGATTGCCCAATGGTTAACCCAAACTTTTCATAAAGGCTCAGATTATGTTTTGGAATTCAAAACATTCCTGATGTTCCATGCATCCTTATTCAGGTTTCTGTTGTGACTTGTGATGTTGCCTGTTCACAACAGATTTACTTATGTCAGGTCCAGAAGTAATATTATTTTTCTACCCACAGTGCTACTAGTCAGTCTTCTTGTTTTAAGAATCATGCCCATCTTGCTGTCAGTAGCCAGTAAGGAAATGAATAGTGTCCGTATGCCTTACGGAGTAGGTTTCAGATAATTTAATTTTTCTTCAAGTTTTGTACTGTTAGAGTATACACATCAAGTCAGAAATGCCAGAAGAACAGCTGTCTGCAAACTGTTATTATTAACCTGCCAGCACAGTGAAGGAATATTTTGGGATGGATGAGACTGTCTTGAATCATGATGAAAATTCAAACAGCCTCTACAGAAATCAGCAACTTTAAATAACTGTAATTTTAACTCGAGAGAGGAAACTTGCCATGAAGCTGAATTCCACGAAAACATACAATTTGTCTATCTTACAAAACAAAATAAAATAAAATGTGTGGTATGGTACTGACAAAAACCTCGTAAATGTACCAGCAATGTTTTTTTGAGTGGGGTAGTCAATGTCTTAATTTTTTTCTGTGTTGAGCTTCCCACTAGCTCTTCTACACATTTATAGATTCATTGATTTCAAATGTTCATCTGTAGTGAAAAATGCTGGAAGGTATGCAGCGATGTCTTTGCGATCCAAGAGAACAAGTCGGAAGAAAATTTAATTATGTGGACTGTCTCAGCTCCACTTTTCCTCGCTAACAGGAGTGGCCTGTGAAATGTGCTGCAGGTGGGACACTGATGGCATATTTTCCCTCCCATTATATATCTGGTAATCAGTTCCTTGGTTTTATATTGTGTATTTAATAGCAATATTAATAACAATATGAGTATATAATACAATCTAAATTATCAACATCTCAAGCACATGATCTTGTATGTGCCCTTGAAGTTCTGTTGTATTTACCTCTCAGATTCAGATTCACTTCTAGCTCAAGGTCTTGTGAAAAGGAGTTGCCTTGTCTATTCCTGGTCTGATCCTTTTTTCCTCCCTGTGTTTCTACATCTGCCACAGTGCAGGGTTCAGACGTTTTGAAGCAGTCAGAATACGTTTTCTCTTAGCCTGTCTTGATGGATGTTTATTTTTGTTTCTTAACCCAAAGCATATTGTCTTCCTCCTTCAGCCTCTTGGTTGAATATCATGCCCCTTTTACTTAATGAAAAACAGAAAAATTGTTACTTCCCATCAGGAAGCAATGACTATGTTATACATACAAAGATGGGTGTGTGGCAAATATTCAGAGAAGACAGCTGCAAGCTAAAAGATGCTTCTGCCAGATCAAAAGTTTCTGATTACATCACCGTAACCAAAAGATCAAAGATAATGTGATTTAATTTGATCATTGAGTCATCCAGATAAGCATGGAGCTCTATTGGCAGATTTTTCTGAGGTAGCAGATTGCATTTGCTATTTAATCAGGAAAAGTATTTTTAAAATAATGCCCATAATAACATTTTAAAGAATTAAAATGATCTCTACAGTTTCCTAGGGTTTGGTAGAGTTTAACTGTTGACATAATGATGTTTTACCGAGGCTGTTCTTAAGATATATGCAGGCACCTCGCTGGCAGGTGTAGGTCTGGTGAGTCACCCATTCTGCAAAGCACTCCAGTTCATTCATTCCCACGTTGTAGCCTCCTTGGTTTTGCGTAACCTATGCAGTGTTCTGTTGTCAATCAATCTTGGTTTTGTACAGTAAATTCTCGGGCTCCCTTCTGACTTGAATGAACGGTGCCGTTCATTCACATCATACTTTTCTGTGTGTACCATTCTAAAGCAAGGAGCAAGCATTGGCTTTTACTTGCAAGGATTGTAAGGCATGGGAGTGAAATGATTTTGTATGCGTGCAAACCAAACAAGAGGTGGAGGAGAAGGGAGTGGACTAGTTAATTTCATCTCTGCTACTGCAAATCCATTAGCTAGAAGCAGTGAAATTTTCACTGGGAAGCATGCAATGGAGAAGGCAGCGCAAACATAATCATATTAATCTGCCATTTTGTCATGCCGTGTTGCTCTAAAAGGGAAAGCAATCTAGACTCTTTGGTTTCCAGGTATTAAGAAGTTATGAAAACATTACGCATTTACATGTTTTATTTTTTGCTTTTTTTCTGGAAGAAACCAAGATTTAAGTTTTTACTGGTGATAATTTTTGAAGTTCTTGAATACTGTCATGCTGTTACAGCTGTTATCACATCCAGCCTTGCTCAGTATAGCTCAGGTTCGGTCACAATCTAGAATTTCTTTAGTAGAATGCAAAATGAGAACCTCAGGCAAAGGTAGTAAGAGTGAGAGAAGCAAGAGGCTTCTTGGAAAGTATTGTGCAAAGAGAAGAACTCATCATGACCCAATAAGGATAAGCATGACAAATGGGATGATTCCCCCTTCCTACCAAACACAGAAGAGCACTGAGTGTTGATCCCACAGGGTCCATTGTTTGAAGTTCTTTATTCTGCGTAAAATTCACCTGATTTACAAGTGAAAATTCTCTGCATCATCTCCTATGGCAATACAAGATATTATCTCCTAGCTGATGGGAAGATCTTTGGGGTTTGGAAATGCTTTTTCTGACGCCTTAATGATCAGCATCGTCTTCTAGCTTATCCCTTTAGTGAAAGTTATTACTGAAACTCATTGCTTATTGAAACATCAGATAAGGTATAATTCAATGTACCTCTCTGATTGGCTGCAATTTTTAATCCTTGTGATTCTGTACAACTAGGTAAAGCTGATCCCTGGTTGTAGTTGAATACTATGACTAAGCAGGAGTGAAAATGTATCTTTCTTAATTTCAATATGCTTGTTATGCTGTTAATTGGAGTGTCTACGCAAACTTTATTGATAACTGGAAATCTAAGAATTAGTTTCTTCCTTAGATCTCTCATTGTATAACATGTGCTTTAAAAATTAACAATTTTAAATTGTTAATTAATTTAATTGTTAATTAATAAATGGATCTCTACTGCTTGGAGTTTCTAAGTAAAACTCTAAATAAAGGTATAGATAGGTTGGTAGATAGATACACATTACATAACTAATTGTAACTAATCAAAATGTTCATAATTCTAATTATATTAGTATCAACAGCTTATGTTAGCAGTTAAGTATAAGGCTCTCCAGTAAGTTCAGCTCTTTTAGCTTTTTCTCTCAACATCATCTCCCATCTACCATCGTCATGGCAAAAAAAGAGGATGGAGGAACCTCCGGTGCGCTACAGAAAGTTTAGATACCACAAGCGACATCTGTACAATAGCCATAATGTAGTGATGTTTTCTGGCACTTCACTTTAGCAATGAAAATACACAGGGCACCTAATAACTAACATAAAGTGAGGACTGGAAACTCCTTTTGCTGGATGATGACTGAAAAGATAAATTTTAAAAAATTACGCTGGTAAATTTTTGAGTGTAATTATATTACCATATGCTGGTTTACCTGTCTCTGTGGATATTTACACTTGAAAGTTCAGATCTCCTTCCAGTTCCTCTGCAGCTGACTCGTAGTTTACACAGTAAAGGCTATAAAGTAGAATTGTGCTGGGTGGCTAGGTTACACCGAGTTTTTTCAGTGATTTTGAACTTCAGTTTTTTATTAAGTGAAAAATCAGGAACAATTCTTGACATAAAAATACACTTTCTTACTAAGTGGAAATAAAATTATGTTTTTTTCACCTATATGGCATTATAAAATTTAATTTTTTCATAATCCTTTTTGGTTTAAAATACTATTTTGGTCACGTGTATATACATATATACATTATGTATACTCTTTGTAGCTTGCTATGTAATGTCTAAATTGCAAACTATGATACACTGTTAAGACATTGTCAGCAAGACAATGGATTTAATATTCTTTGTTTAAAAATATTCATATCTGTTGTTGAATGAGACAGTGTATTAGATCTTATAAATATCATATTTAATAAAGAACAATCCACAGCAAAGAGAAAAAATGTCTATCCATAAGCAACCAGATGAGAAATGGATTTTTATTCAGTCAAATCCTTTTAGTCAATGAAACAGTACCTTCATGCATACTGCACTCAAGTGATAATTAATGTAGTCTAATTCCGGACATGATGCCTGAATTGATGTACTGTCATCAGTACCCCATGTTAAAATCAAACCTTGACAGGGACTTAACACCCTGGAACAGGTCATCATATGATAATACTCTTTTTTCCTTTTGGTATTTGTCTTCAACCAAGCAAAGTATTACAAGATGGGGGGGGGGGGAAGGAAATAATTACAAATGAAGAGTGACGCAGGCTGTGAATAGAACATATGTTAGGCTAGGCAGAGGCATCAGTGAATTATATCATTTCATGATGAAGCGGCAGTGGGGCTGAACGGACCTATTTTAAACCTTGATGTATTTTATCTCTACTGTATTTGGACTGTCATCTTTTGAGAAAGACTTTGTGTAATTGAGAGTCAGCTCCAATCTGCATGACTTGAGCATGAAGTGTAAGCCAGATGAACAGTGTTATGGAAGAAAAGGAAGCAAATGATAAGGTATAAATGAGTAATAAACTTTATACCTCAAACATTAAAATGTGCCTTATGAAATATGGTGTTTAATGGTATTAATTTCATGGTACTATTAATAATATAAACAGGGTTTGAAAATATTTTAAAATTAACTTACTTTTCCTTTTTTATTTTAATAGAACCTACGTATTTACAGTTGAGACATCCTTTCTCACACTGAATGTACAATTATAAGAGAACAAATTTTTCCTTACATTATTTTTATGATTCTAGCATATTTTTTGTGCTTGAATTCAAGGTTCATCTTCATAAGATGAGATTATAGTTTTATAATTATTTGTTAATTGTATGATGTCCTTATCTGTAATGCCACAAACAATTATATCTACGAAAGAGTCCTCAGAGAGTCTGTACTTGTGTATAAAATAAAAAATATAATTTTAAGGAAGGTAAATTTTTTACTTTTCACTTATTGCCCAGCAAGAAGTTGGTGTATTGATAGGGTATGATACTTAATTGACCCTCAGTAGTGATTATTTAAGAAGAATTTGTGGTAGTTCTAATAAGACCTTGCAAGTCTTCCAGCAGGTCTTGGTTTCTGATCTAAAAAAGCGTGTGAATGCCCTGTAGCATATCCAGCACAACTCAAGGAGCATGTTAGAGTCTTCCTCATTTGCATTTGCATCCAACCTCTTGCTTGGATCTGGTTTTTTTTTTTAGAAAGATTCTTCAGACAATTCACCTCTGGAGAGAGAATAATTTTTTATTGTTACAGCTATGGATAAGAACAAGTGAGAGGTTCTGTAATGCGAGCTCCTTGTTCTGTATAAAACATTTTCTTCTTAGATCACTGTAGTTACACAGAAGTGTAATGAGCATTTCAAAATCTCTTGTGCTTCCTTTGCATAGTGAGCCAACAGTTTCAAGCTTGGAATAAATGTTATTAATGCTTTTCCTCTCATGTAAAAACCCACCTATTCAGAAGAAACATTAAAAAATAGGTATAATAGCACAGTATATGAACCTTTGCACTGGAGAGGACTCTTACCTGTTAGCCAACAAATAATGCAAAAAATCCCATATGAGGACCAGACTTACTGTGCTGCTTTACATTCTCATTTTACTACTATTTTAAGGCATTGTATATGACTCTTGAATAGCTTTCTGTTGACTTCAAACTATATACATTCGCTTCCACACACATCTATTTAAAGAAGGACAGCTGTCATAAGTTATCTGTTTTCCAGAGACCAAATGTGTTGCTTTTAAACTCCATCTCTTTACATGATTCCAACATGAAAATTCACTTGAATCTGGTGTTCTTCTTGCAAATCAGAAAGCGAGATGATTTCTGGATGAGGAGAAAAGAGTAACGTTAGTGGAGTCTGCAAGATACGAGAGTGGGCAAATAAAGAATGTAGTTTGGCTTTAAAACAACAATAAACTTATGTGTCTACAGAGCTGAGAAACTTCTCAAAGCTACTTCTGACCCATAGACAAGGAAGAAAATAACACCAATAAAGCCATTAAAGTAGTAAGAAAATCTGTTCACAAATAAGCTCAATGTCATGTGTCATAGAATCATAGAATCATAGAATGGCCTGGGTTGAAAAGGACCATAGTGATCATCTAGTTTCAACCCCCCCGCCATATGCAGAGCCACCAACCACTAAACCAGGCTCCTCAGAGCCACAGCCAGCCTGGCCTTGAATGCCTCCAGGGATGGGGCATCCACAACCTCCCTGGGCAACCTGTTCCAGTGTGCCACCACCCTTTGGGTGAAAAACTTTCTCCTAATCTCTAAACTAAACCTCCCTTGTCTCAATTTAAAACCATTCCCCCTTGTCCTATCACTATCCACCCTCGTAAACAGTCGCTCCCCCTCCTGTTTATAGGCTCCCTTCAAGTACTGGAAGGCCGCAATGAGGTCTCCCCAGAGCCTTCTCTTCTCCAAGCTAAACAAGCCCAGTTGCCTCAACCTTCCTCATAGGAGAGGTGCTCCAGCCTCTGATCATCTTAGTGGCCCTCCTCTGCACCCGCTCCAAGATCTCCACGTCCTTCCTGTGCTGGGGGCCCCAGGCCTGGACACAATACTCCAGATGGGGCCTCACAAGAGCAGAGTAGAGGGGCACAATCACCTCCCTCTCCCTGCTGGCCACCCCTTTTTTAATGCAGCCCAAAACACAGTTGGCTTTGCGGGCTGCAAGCACACACTGCCGGCTCATGTCCAGCTTCTCGTCCACCAGGACCCGCAGGGCTGCTCTCAAGGAGAACTTCCCCCAGTTTGTATAAATACCTGGCGTTGCCCTGACCCAAGTGCAGCACCCTGCACTTGGCCTTATTAAACCTCATTAGGTTTACACGGGCCCACTTCTCCAGCCTGTCCAGGTCCCTCTGGATGGCTTTCCTTCCTTCCAGTGTGTCGACAGCACCACTCAGCTTAGTATCATCCACGAACTTGCTGAGGGTGCACTCAATGCCATCGTCTATGTCATTGATGAAGATGTTAAAGAGCGCTGGTCCCAAGACGGACCCCTGAGGGACACTGCTTGTGACCGGCCTCCACCCTGACACAGAACCATTAATCATAACCCTTTGGCTGCGTCCAGACAGCCAATTCCTAATCCATCGTACAGTCCATCCTTCAAATCCACACCTCTCCAATTTAGAGAGAAGGATGTAGTGAGGGACCATGTCAAAGGCTTTGCAGAAGTCCAGGTAGATGACATCTGTCATAACATAAGTTAATCACATTTGTGGAAAACTTATTTATGGTTTTGAAACAGCTGAATTAAATGTTGGTTCCAAATGTCTACAACTTTGCCATTACATAGATGATTTCTGGTTGAGATTTCCCTTGGTGTCCTCCACTTTGGGCTTTTCTCACGTCCTGTGTCATGTGAAGCATCCTGTCTTCACCCAATATAGTAAAATATAACTTTATTATTTTTTCTTTCTGCTTTTTTTTTTATCTTTTAGAGATATTACAGTAATAAAACTTTTTTTCAGCTGAGCGATTATGTTTGTTGCAGCTGTCAGAGAGAAATATCATGCCTTCATTTATATTTTATTCTTCCTATACCCCCCTTTAACCCGTACCCAATGCCCCTTTTGTACTAGCGGAATATAAGAAACTATTCTGTACTTGTGTTTATAGCAGGATTCTCCATCCAGATTCCAGTACCGTAGAGCATCTGGAAATGTTTAGTGGCCGTCTGTACCGGTACTCCCATCTTTTTCACATTAAAATTAATTTTCCTCATCTTGGCATATAAAGAACCCAAGTGTGTCCCTTACCTCATTACCTGAAAATTTTACAGTGACACCAACAGCAGGGAATGTGGTGGAGCAGCTTTTTGGATATCAAAAGTAGAAGCTCTGGGAGTATTTGCTCAAAGAGACACTGCACTTCTCGTAGCCTTTAATAGGTTCTTTCTCCATGGCTGCTGATGGCTGGAGCAATGTGGACGGGTATCATCCAGATTTTCTGATAGCTTGCAATTTTTTGTGCCTAGGTAAGAGAACAATGAGGCACACTTCTGAAGTGTGTGTTTGGTGCATAGTGCTAATCAGCAATCTTGTTGACTGTCATAGAGGAAGCTGAATAGCTGAACATGTTTATTTATGTATAGTGCAGTGTAGTGACACCTGGTAAAAATGAAAGTATTTTGTTGATTATCTTAGATGCTGTTGTAGAAATGCACTTTTTTTTTTTTTTTTGCATGAACATTGGTATTCAGTTTGGGAAACATACTGAGCTCCATAAAAACAACATTTCTGAGCATTATATTTTTGTAGAAGGCATTGTTTAAATATAGATGGACATAACTAGGTACATAAATGGGGGGAAGGGTTGGATCTCAGTTGGATGCAGTCATGTAGTGACACTAAGGTGCCCAAACCGGAGAATTTCTGGATTTTCAGGGAAATTAGTAGTAGGCACCTGATCTTCCTTGGGGAGAAAGTGGGAGATAGGTATTTTTATTACACTCTTTTTTTCTTTTGTTTTCAGTAAGCTTTCCTAATTCTGAGTTATGAACAGGACCTCTAGAACATTTCACATCTTTTAACTTTACAGATGAAATTTTCCTTGAATTCGTAACAATTGAATGATTTATTTGAGAGCACTTCAGAAAAAAAAAAAAAAAAGCTTCCAAAGTGACTAAGTCAATTTGAAATAAAACTTTGGAAAGAGATGGTTGCAGATACTAGAAGCAAGAAGTCAAAAATTGAAAGAAAGACCTGAAAAGAGAAAGAGGGGGAAACAATGAGGGGGTAGATTTACAGACAGTAGAATAACACTGATACAGATCTGAAAGTTAAACTTAGGGGATCTGAGATCAAATCTCAGCATCATTGACATGAGTAACTGTTTTGCCATTGACTTAGTGGTGTTGGGATTCATGTCTTTTGAATACCATAGAGGAAACTTTGAAGTGATAATTATGTCTTTATATAACCTTAAGGATGAAATACTTGTAGCTAAATACTTTACATAGATTTATAGTTTTAAGGATATATTGTTTATGTTTAATATTTGGAGATTAATAGATGGAGCCTTACATGTAGTCATAATAATACAATTTTTATTGTAAATACATACATAAAATACTATGAAGCCATTGTTTGAAAATGTTGGTCCATTTTAAGCTATTCTGTTAGATGGAGATCCTAAATTTGTTGTTGAAAAGATGGACAATATCAATAGATATAGCTGCCTCTAAAGCAGGTTCGTATTTTAGGGAAATGTTTTCCTTAAACATGAGAGCAATCTCAGAGAAAGCAATGCTAAGGGAATGAAAAAATGAAATAAGGAATTTTAGAGAGTACTTTAGTTAATTATATAATTGTAATTGTTATAATTTAGTATAATCATATTTAGATTTGTTTCATGCAATGGTTAAAATTTAAATATATCTCTTGGATTGCTCAGAATTTATGGAGGAAAAAAGGAATAGAAATAATTGCATTCTTTGATAGGAATTTAGTCCTGGAAATTGTCTGTATATTCTTTTTTTAAAATTTTTGTTCTTATTATAGGTAAGCACTTTGATTGAAGTAATTTAATCTACTTACCTGAACAAAAATAGGTGTTTGAAGAATAAAGTACAATTTTCAGTAGATGATTTTGCATATTCCTTACTTCAGCTGATAGTTTTACAACCAACCAAAACGTGCAAGAGCTGCACAAAATACAATTAATAGTGCTGGAAGGACTGTAATGATTTTTTTTTTTTTTTAGGAAAAACATGTAAGCTTCTATTTTGCTTTTGGCAAGTTCAATGACTTTGTTATCAATAGGGGGAGGAAACAAACAATTGCAGAGATCATTAAATTGAAAAATAAATACCAGTCTGTGTGCTGTAAACACGGTATCTAACTGACTGAAGTATTTGCAGAACCAAGATCTTATGAGAGAGCAGCCATTATCATACAGTTCAGCGTTATTTTATATTTTTTTAATTAACCTCTTGACAGTACTTGGAAAATTGAAACATCTTAATACATTTTTATGCATAAAGTATTGCGAAATGCATATAGGCTTTTCTGTTCATTTTTTCTTTTTGCCTTGATTGTGTATGTTCAATGAGGTCCATTGAAACAGGTAGTGATGTTTTATTAAACATGTTTAACCCGTAACCATTATTACAGAAACCTCTCCCTAACTTCAGATGCGCAGGGCTTGTCCCCAGCTCCCTTATCCGTACCTGCTTTGTCTATCAATTGTAATAAAAGTCAGTCAAAAAATGATGGCTAAGATGGAGCCATTCTTTTAGAATAAAAAGAAATGAGAGTAAAAAAGAAAAATTAGAAAATATAAATAAAAATAAAATATTTTTAAAAACTAAAAGAAATTAGAGAGTAACACAGATATCAGTGCAATTATATGACTCAGAAAGTCTGTGAACTTTCTTTCACTGTTAGTGTCTTCTTTTTCTCTTCCTCAAATTCCTCAACTCCTCTTCCAATCCACCTGTCATGTGTCTGGCACTGTAAACATACTTAGATGTCAAATTAACATTGAAAATACCTTAATGCCACTAAAAGTGTTCATCAATTTCTCTGTGACAGAAAGAATGTGTTCCTACATACAACTCTCAAACATGAACAGAAGCTTCTGGATTTTACTTCTATGCAGATACATAGTAATAATAATAATGTGGAATGTTTAATTATTTTTTTTTAGTCACACAGTATGCTACAAGGTCTCTCTTAGTAGATCACTTTAAAATGACACAATTCCATTGTAAATAAATCATTGTCATTGCACACCACTGTATTCAGTTCCAGGTAGACGGTATTATTAGCTAGAATTGTGAAATAAACTTTTCCAAGTTTTCTTTCAAGTATCTTTCCTATGTCCTGCTGAAATGGGACCTTTATACATTGTTAAGTATTTAATAAGAACATTTCATTTTTTCTTTCTGGTACATTTCCAGAGCTCTAGCATGCAGTGAAGGTTTTGTAGTCAGTGTGCAGTGCAGCAGATGTCATTTCATTTGCCTAAGTCCTGCTGACATTTGGAGTTGCGGATTAATTGAGCTACAGAATGAAATTTAATTAAAATTAAATACAGACTTGGCCATTGTATCTGTTCATTTGCAGTCAGCGCCATAGTTAATTTGTTTAATCAGGATGCTAAGTGGGAGAAGCTGCACTTTGTTTTAAGCTGAAGTTGTGGCAGATGCCAAGTGGGGCATAGTTGCTATAATTTCATGTGATACGTGTCATGTAAATGATCCTATTGATGTGCCTCAGAACAACCTGAAGGGTGCAGAGTATCCTATTTGTGAAGTTACTGAAAAAGAAAAGACTATATATATATAAAAGGTGGGGTTTGGTTTGTATTTTTTAAGGCAAAGATTTTGTTTAAGCTGATGTTCTAAGTACTTTGGTGATTTAGTTAGCTCACTTATTGGAAGTGAAAGAATTACAAAAGTGCAATTTATTTCTCATAAAATGCCATTGTCAGAGTCAGTTTAGCCTTGGGATAGATCCGTAATGGAAATGTCAAAAAAAGGCATTAAAAAAATGCCAATACTCGATTGTAAGATTTTTTTTTTTTTTGCTAATTGAGTAGGTATATATGTGGGAAGCATTCTTTTTTTTTTTTTTCTCTGATCATATTGATAGGTAGCAAATACTAGGTAAAGTAGAGGTAGAATTGGAGGGAATATTTGTGGATTCTGTCTTTATGCATTTAATTTGGGTCTGTCTGGAAACACTACTAATTTTAGGTATTCTGACTCAATCTAAATTAGGTGCCTAAAGCGGTCAAAGGACATAGTACAAATACCTCTCCATCTAAGAACATACTAGCAGACACCACCCTGAATATTACATAACAAACTTTTACATATTTCTGCAGTGAAAATTGAGGCCATAAAGTCTCTAATTTGTGGTTTACTGAGTCAACAGACTTGTTAAAGACTGGGTCTGTTTTTTCAACATTGCCCTTCATCACTACAGTGAAAATTGTTCAAGCATAGCATGCTTTTTGAAAGCCAGTTGAAGTATTGAAACATTGCAGGATATTCAGTTTCCAACAACTTTTGGCTCAAGGCTTCTGTTAAACACAGGAAGTGTCTTTACAATTAATACATGATGAAGGATTTCTCTTCCATGAACTTGTCTGTTCTCCACTTGAATCCACATTAAGTATCTGCAGCAATCCATAACTTCACTGCATGTTGCTTAAAGAAACCCCTCTTGTTTTTTCTTAACCTGTTGCTCTTCTCTGCACTTGAGGCCAACCAGCTCCTATGCTGGAAGAGACACTGTAAAGTGAATTCCCTGTCTCTAATTCCAAGCTGCTCAAGGTGTTATGGACTTCTTTTACATCCTGCCTTGTCTTTTCCAGCCCAAAGTACCTCCACCTGTTTTTGTACTTTATTCAGTTCTACTGCATCCTTTTTTTTTTTTCTTGAGATAGAGGGATGGTGGAACCAGAAATGCAATGTCAACATGTGGGCAAACCATGGATTTAAGTCCATTGCATAGTATAATACTCTTATTCATTTTCATGCTAAATCTAAATGCTTACATCCCAAGGCTGCTTTTTTCCCCCATTTCTCCTTATCATTGAACTTACATTTCCCGGAGATATTTAAAGCCTGAAGATCTTATGCATGATTGATAATGGGCAGCTCAGAGCCCATCATTTTACCAGTGCAGTTAGGACTGAGATTCCCTTGAACATCACATTTGTCTTTGCTGAATTTCATCCACCACCTTAACGCCCAGTAGGTGGTGAGCTGACTCCTACCTAGCGTAGCAATTTATCTATCTGTACACAAGTTCCATTCTTTATTTTATTATGTGCTGGTGCACTCTTGAGACCTACCTGTTTGCAGATACTCCATGGAACACATTTCAGAAATGGGCAGCACATTTACCACATTCCAGTCCTTAATTAACTGGTTTTAAGTGGTAGGTTGCACACTACAATTAGTGTTCTAGCTATTACATTCCTGAGCTCCTTTGAAACTATAACATGAATACTGTTTGGTTATGGCAATTTACTACTTATTTTTTTCTCCTTTATTTGTCCCATAACATTTTCAACTGACATTCAATTTGAGGTGGATTTTCTTCCGAGGCCTTTATTAAGAAAGCTTCAAGTGCAGGAACCTTCTCAAGTTTTCCACAGTTTATTCAGAAGAAAAACAAACAAACAAACAAAGAAAAACCAACCAAAAAAAACTCCCAAGAAAAAAATTGTGACACTTCCATTTGTTCTAACTGGGTGAACATTCAAGCAGAATTCCTGCTCCTGATGTGTTTGAAAACATATTATTGTATTGCAAGCTTTTAATGCCTTGTGTGGGTTGTTACTGAAACTCTCTTCTGGACCGTCTCACTATGTTTTTATAACTACCTGGCCATATAGTTTACGATACTCTATTTTCAGCTTTCAGAATTACAACTTTCTTGCTTTTAATTACTTTCCTTCCCCTCCTGTCTCATTATTTTGAGTTCTTCTTGACATGCCTGTTCTCCGAAGTGACCATTTGCTTTCTGTCCTCCAAAAGATGCCCCTTGTCTTTGCACCTCCTACAAGGATTTATCTCTCTTAACTTTTCTGTCTTCTTATATAGCAGAGCTACAGTATTGCTAAAGTTGAGCACAGATTTTTGAGGGGAGGCATGGTTGCACATTATTCTGGGGGTTTGTCCAAGAAGATTGAGTTGATGCTGCTGTTTCAGAGTGGATTTTTTGACAATAACATTTCAAATCAAGCCTGTTCTGCTCAAAACCAAGTCAGAGGTTGTTTCTTCTCTCATGGGCTGCTAAACAGACTGCTCGATCAATGAGTTGCTGACCATGTCTACAAATTTAGTTGTATTGTCAGGTCACAGTGTGATATTTTCCAATCCACAATGAGAGAGCAGCCCGAGTCTGCCATTACCGCAGCATCCTTGCCATCTGCTCACCCTCAGCATATATGAGGGAATGTCACCAGTTTTGGTCAGGCAGTCAGCAACATCATTCCAATACTGGTTTACCGTCTAGGTCTTGAATTTCAATTATTAGAAGATCAATCTTTCTTCAGACAGCCATAGTCAAGACCAAATGTGTTTGGTTTCTGTAAGTAGGCTGAGCTGATATCCCAGCTCACCAGGATTCTCAGCATCCCTCCAAAACTCCCTAACTGCAGGATCCGTAAAAGTAGATGTATTCTGAAGCTTTGTCCCATGTAACATTCTCCTCAGTTGTAGTCACCCGAAGTTCGACTTCTTTTGCTGGTCTTATTTCTGTCTTAGTGCTCTTTTATAGGGTAACAAACAGGAACGTGGCACTTTACAGACAAGAGCAGACAGTGCTTCTGAAAGACTGTCCTTGTCTTGGCACTTACAGTCAAATTCAGAAAATGCCCTACAAGTAATTGAGTTTTAGAAATCATTTTTAAAAGCCTTAAAAGGGCTTACATGTGGCTTTCTTATTCACATGGTAAGAAAGGGATTAGCCAAGGGGTTAACATACTACTGATGCTATTAAAATGTTGAGATGCATCTTAATAGCACATGGATTAGAATTAAAGAAGGGTAGCTGGATGGAAGGAGGCACTGAGTTTTGGACTCAAACCTGAGAGAGAGAGAATAAAAGAACTTTACCCTGAGTGTTAGAAGAGCCAGTAACACATTGGTTTGGAACGGGCCTTTGGAGTAAAAAAGGTTCATCCCTGTCTTCACAAGAACTTTTTTTTCAGTCATGGACATGGAAGAGAAACACTCGGTGATTATATAAATGGCATAAGTCAGGAACAAGTAATAGTCAAATGAAAAACAGTGAAATAACATTAATTGTTTAGAGGATGCTGGGGTCATAAAGTTAGATAGTCACCAAGCTGACAGAACGATGGGCTTGAAATTGGAGAGAGATTTCTTACAGGGAATAGAAAGATTTTTTTACCTAAATTCCAGGAGAATAACATGACATACAGGAGGAAGTAGGAAAGGGACAATTGGAGAGAAGACACAAAATAAACTAGTCAAGGGGGTGCTGAGGCAATGGTCAAGATTGAGTACTAGGACTAAGAGGAGGAACAGAGGAGGGATCTTGAGAGTATTAAAGTTTTAAATTAGAGGTGCAGCTGTGAAAGAAAGAAGAGGAAGATATGAAGAGTCAAGATGTTACAGATACAGCCTAAAGATACCAGAGAAGAGCGTACAGTAGTAGTTGCGGCGTATGAGAAGATAGCCATTGCAGCGGAGGTGGGAATGATGCTCGGGAAGAATAATCATATCGCAGTGCTGAAGATGAGAGTAGGAGGAAAACAGAGGATATATTTAGGGGTGTTGTTATGTACAAGTTATATATGTTAAGAGATGCAAGAACACACAACAGGAATATTTTAGAATTTATTTTTACCTGTCAGAAGGGAAGAGACCAGTGATCCACCATGGCAAAGAGCCTGTACTCAGCAGAAGCAGCATGATGTGGTTTTGTACCTCACTGAAGGGAGACATTAAAGGACAACCTGATTTTAGGGGAAGCATCTTTCTGGGTATAAAGACTGAGGTTCATTTAACCCCAGAGTTCTACATAGAATATTCAGTTTGTATGCTTTTTTCACTTATAACTGTTTTATTCACACAATAACTATTGTTTCAAAAAATTACTGATCTGTTAGTGTAGATCTTGAGCTTATGGGTATCTTATCTTATGATAAGCTTATCTTATGATCTTGAGCTTCAGGATAACTGCTCACAGATTTTCTTTTTAAAGTTTTAAACTGATTGCCGGTTGGAGTCATTTTATGCCCTTTGATTCATCTGTTCAGGATGGTAAAATAACCTGCATTTGCAAGTGCTACTGTATCACAGGCCTGCAAAGTTTTGGATGACTTATTTTTCTATCTACATCTTTTTTTCTTAACTTCAGAAATGAAGTCATCTGCTAATATTGCATAAGTAGCCAGTAATTCTCCATGGGTTCATTCTTCACTCATGTTCATTTAGGGGCAAAACTGATCTCTCATCCTCCCTCGTTGCAAAGTTTCTTGTTTAAACAAGCTTTACCCTCAGTTGCACCTGAAAGCCAAACTGATTTTAGTATCTGTTTATGATGCTTACAACTTATATATATATAAAAGAGCATTACTCAGCATGACAGAGCCCCTTCGTCCTATCTTATACTCTGCTTCGTGGTGCTTGGGAAAGACACAGATGTGTTTTTACATTAAGAATTGGGAACTGTGGTAATGTGACAAAAAAATGTCCTGCTCTTAGTCCAATTAGAAACTGATGATCTGCGTGTATTGTACACCTTTGTCTAAGTGATATAGAGTCTAATACCTCTGACATTTGCTGCAGAAATTGCTCTGTGGGGTTCTCTGCTTCAGATAATTTTGGACTGCCCCAAAATTATTTAATTATGGAAAAGAAATTTGTGCCATCATTGAACCAGTGTTGGATATTCCAAGTGGAGCCAATCTATGCTAAGCTTACATAAATTATTAAACCAGATTTAACCTAAACTTTTTCCTTTTACATGTTGTGGGTGGCCATGTGTCTAGTCTAGAAGGTACAGTCAGAGCAACTACTCCTGTAGCTAATGTATAAATATAAATAATTCTGATTTGCTTGTTTTGAAAACAACACCGTCAAAAGACAAAAAATGGAATTTCAGAGCAGCCTCCTAAAAGTATATGATTGTACTGGTAGTCTTGATTTCATGTAAATGGTCTTCTAAGGATATACTCTAGTTTTAATAGATTTTGTCAGGTGAACGCTATGGGAACATTTTTCTGCTGCGTTATTCAAGATTGCGCTGCTGGGCTTTAAAGTTGCATACTATCAGAATTGTTTTCATCAGTCGTGAGAACTGCTACTGGAATATATTTTATTTCCTGTTTTTCTTGTTCTTTAGCATAACATTATGTAATTCATAAGTTATCCCAAGAAACTGACGGGCTTTTGTTTTCTCTTTAATAAGTATTTTGGTTTGGTGACCTCTGATCATTAGGCAGAATATTTCAGAGGAGAAGAAAATGGCAGTGTGTGAGGAATGCCATTCTTTGTTGCTTTTGATAAAGAGGTTCTTCATCGTGTCCGTGTGACACACAGCGTGGGTGTAATCCTCGATTACAGGCTGACTTTAAAACATCGTGCTCCCGCTGTGGTCAGCTCTGCATTTTTTAAGGGTGCTTTGGGACTGGACTTCTTAATGATGTAAAGACTATGGCAAGACTGCAGACCTTCTTATATTCCGTGTAGTAGCCATAAGGCATGGCTGTGTAATTACATGGACGTATTATCATTGCCTATGCCATAAACTCTACTAATGACTGTATATGAACCAGACGGAGACAATAAATTATAGGATTACAGCAGTATTTCTGTTGGAATCCCCAAGAATAAAAACATAGAATTGTTTTCACTAACTTACACAGTACTACGAGTCTTCTTGGACAAGTTATATAAGGTACACGTCTCACCATCATTAGTGTGTGTAGCTCTGGCCATTTGGGAGGTTTTAAGATATTTTCAGTTGTGTTTTTTTTTTTAGGAATGCCAAATGGATATTTATATGAAGTGCATGTTTTTGATAAGAAAATGATCATTTGCCATTGACATGATGGCATAAAAAAGGAAAAAGTAGTGAAGAGATAACTTGGAATTTCTAACATCCCCAAATAATTTTGGCTGTGTATGTAGTTTTTTTAAAATTAAGTTGGGCTCTGAAAAGGCATAAGGACAATAAAAAACATTCACAGCTTGAATGAGATCCCACAAAGTGATGAATTTATTTAAAGATAATGTTAATTTATTTTTTTTCTCCTTTGTTTGTGTGATTGCTTTTAAGCCTGCAGATGTGCATGAGTCACATTTTCCTCATAGTTTAAAATTATACTTTTAAGAAAAATGAAAATTCTTTTTCCTCACTTTGGTAGGATGAGCTATCTCAAGACTTGACAAATAACTATTGAAGGAAGTAATGCTACACCACCTCTTGTAGGTGACAGGTAAAGATCAGGCAGTTACATCTGTCTGCTATTTCTTTTAAGTGATGTCTTCTTCTGCAGAGGCCAGTGGAAAAAAAAAATAGAATCGTAGAATCGTAGAATCATAGAATCATAGAATCATAGAATGGTTTGGGTTGGAAGGGACCTTAAAGATCATCGAGTTCCAAGCCGCTGCCATGAACAGGCTTGTCTTTCAGAAAGCTATTTTGACTAATTGAACTTTTGGTTCATAATGTTAGAGCGTGTAATATTCTGCAGGCCTTATTATCATTATCTGGTTCAATAAATGTGAATTGATTCCCAGGAAAATGATGGGAGAAGTATGGGATAATCTGTGTTCATTCACATTAAGCCATTGACACGGAACTATTTCTTGATTTTTGCCTGCTAGACCCACTGAGTGTCTTTCTCTAGCTGTGTCTGTGCTATAGACTGCAAGACAGAAAAAATAGTATAGGAATATTAAAAAAATGAGGTACCTCAGGTACCAGAAACTCAAGCAGTCTGGAGCTCCCCACAGGCTAATTTTCCTTGCTGAAGCAGAGTAAATTAGCCCAAATGAACCTTGTGCTGCTGAGAGTAGAGTGCTTCTGGTGTCCAAGTTAGTTCATCTAAAAATAGCTTTGGAAACTCTCTATTCTTTGCAAGCTGCCGTGTGGACATGCATTCGTTGTCTGGCAGTAGCTGGGACATGCATGCAACTGAAATAGTTAAAGTTCAGAAGGTACTCTGCCTGTCTAATTTTAGACACAGTTTAAGTGGTCAAGGTAAAATGTAGGTGAATATAAAATAAATCTCCCTCTCAAAGATAATAGATATACATTTATTAAGCATAATAAAGTTTTATTATATTAATTAATAATATATTAATTTAATTAAATGTAATTAAAGGTTTATTTATTAACCATAAAATATACATCTAATTAACGCTAAATGTATAATTTAAAACAAACATTTACGATGACTGTTTCCTTTCATATGCTGGTGTTTTGGTAGGTATCTGTATCACATTGCTTTATGCTAGAATTAGAAGTTTCATTTTCAGCTGAACTGTCTATGTCAGTTTTCAGTTTATCTAAAGGATCAGGGATAGAAAAAAGAAGAAAACAACCCTGCATCTGCCAGTCTAATGTACTGGTATATCAATTTTTATTAAAAACATGATTAATTAAATAAAAGAAGCAACAAATGGGTGTGTTATGTATGTGTTAGACAAAAAATTAAATGTGTGCTATTAAAACCAGATTTTTTCGTGGTGATGGCATAAGAAATGTTATCATTGCCCACTGCTGCATGACAGCTTCCGAAAATCCATATTGGGTTACTTTCCATTATTTTCTTTGAAATATCTTTTTGAAAGCATCCAGTGATCTGTAAAAGTGTGAACAAGTCTGTAGATACTGAAATGTGTATGCTTTGCTTTGCTGTAATTGTGACATAATTAAAGCAAGGATAGTACAAATACCTCCCTCCCCTTAAAAAGAGTGATTAGATTAATGAATATGAAATTTATTCCACCTTTCTTGTTGGATATTTTGTTTCTACAAGTGAAAGTGTTTTGATGATGTGGAGTACACCATCTTGAGTAGCTTCTAATCTGAAATTAAAGTAGGCAAAACTATTTTAGAAAGATTTTGAACCTCTCTAACTCTCTGCGGTTATGAAGACTTGCTGTATTTCTGAGCTATAACAAGGAGATTTTTGTAAAGTGTTCTTCATAGTAGAACTTGTTTTATATAAGAAACATACTTAAGCTAATTTCTTTTCTCCTTTCTGCACTGCAATCCACAAAGTATGATTAATAATAGATTTAAATTTGCTAAGTGCATTTACTCCTTTGTGCCATCATAAAGAGAATCTATTACTGTAAAATTGAGGCTTAGTTCCAAATTGCGCCATTATGAAGTTTTCTTCCAGCAATGTTTTGTCTCTAATACACTTCCCTCATTGTAATTCTATTGCAAACCTGATGTCTAGCATCAAGTCTCACAATAATTATTTTAAATTGCTACTAGGAACAGTAGTCCTGGTGGGATATATTACTACCATTCTAACAAGATGAATTTCAATGCACTTGTAACCATATTATAGTGTATTATGAAAGAAAGAAAATCTTTTGAGTTGTAGGTAGGCAAGCAGATTCATAACACTGAAAAATTATTTTTATCAACTTCTTAGCACTTTATGTTGCACTTTTATATTACGCACTTAAATTAATATTAATTATATATTAAAGTGTTTTATAAACTCTCATATAGTGGTTTTAAGTAAAACTTATCAACGAGATAAAGTGGAGCTTTAGATATCGAATTATTGTTTTGCTGGGATTACTACTAGACTGAAAGCTTGGAAGTCTGCTGAACTTGTGCTAAGAATAAATAAAAATTAAAAAGCAATGCAAACTAAAGCACTGTAAGCATTCATTTCAAAATGACAGGAGCCGCAAAGCTCTGCAGCTCTACTTCATAATGAGATCGCAGATTAGCCCCTAAAGTCATCCCACTTATCCTAGAAACTTCAAGGCAGATCTTCACCACTTGTTCTAAAATGAGTACCCAGCTGATGCAATGTATGTATGGACCTAGTAAAGCACTGTCTGTAGATTTATTATGTCTTGCAGTTCTGGAATTAAGTGCTTATACTGGGATTAAATTATAATATGAAATTATTTGCACACCAATATTCAGTATCATTCTATAAATTACAAACAGATAAATCTGTAATATCTTGATCTAAAATGAACCCGTATGCTCAGAAGATGGCTAAGATTTCCAGCTTCCCCAGTTTCATATTTAGAAAACTCAGAACTGAATGTTGTTTAAGCAACATTAAAATAACCTCCCTGGGCAAACAAAAGAAAAAGGCAAACTTTTATGGCACTCTATTTTATAAGAAGTGCTGGGTGCCTGTATTTAGTTCATGTGCACAAGTTGTAAGTAATTAAAACAACGTGAAAGGTGCACGGTAGCAGTCATCATGGACACACATACCATGGTCTCATTTCCTCAATATCCTTTGCAAGAGAAGACAAACTACACAGCATGTGGTGGAAAATCCTCAATAGCTCATTACCTTTTGTTTTAAACTGTGTGGGCTTCATATTATGAACGTGACATTGATAGCTGCATTCGGGCAAGGAGCATGTTGTCGGTGTATGTTCAGTTGGCTCCATGTTCAGTTTGAGGGTGGTTGCACCATGTGCAGGCCTACCCACAGTGACTTCATCCATAGACACGGCTGTAAAAGTCACACCACACTTTCTTGTTTTGGGAAGAAAAAATGTGTGGGTGCTGGAAAAATGATCAGGAACAGGAAGTGCCTTGAGTCTAATGGTCTGTTTTCTTCAACTGCTCACATCCTTCTTCATAAATGTTTTACGCCTTCCTCTTCCCTCTCCCATTTCTGAATTCCAGTATTTTCTGTGAATTTAGGGAAGAACCTACAGTCCAAAAGTATACATTGAAGTTGTTTCTCTAAGGATGTGGCATGGAAAAAAGTGTGTTACCTTCTAAATGTCCATTAATTTTCAAACTACTGTTGATTTTAAACAGTGGTCTAAAGAGCTAGCAATGATTTCAGATATTCTTTACAGGATGGATTCTTGTATTTCCTTGTACTTGTTTCCAGTGTTACTTTAATTCCCTGAATCCTGCAATCCTAAGTGTATTTAAAGTACGCTTCTGTGTTTGCATTTTTGTGTTTCTGTTTATGTACATAATAAGGTCACAGTTACCATGCCCAGGTTACTCATACACTTGGAGTTATAAAATGAGATTGCAGCATAACTCCATATTGTTTTGTCTTCACAAATTAAATTGAAAAAGGCAAAATGTATGGAACTCTCAAATTCAAACAGCCATGCCAGCATTTTCACATTTGGCCAGTGCCTGCTGACTTGAGTGGTAAGGTCACTGCAGAGTATAATTTGTTTAGTTTGATTAAAAGAGAGACCAGATCCCCAAAAGTGATGGCCCTTCATCCAGTGTGAAGTAAAGTAAAGGTCTTTGCTGGGTCGAGGCTAAGGTATTTACCACTTTGCAGAGCTGGTGCCAGAAACTAAAGAGAATAACCAACCGCATCGCAGCCGTTGGTATTGCTCCATTAAAAATAAATATGTAACTTTGCTTTTGTGCCTTGCCAGCTTGAAATGCTGAAAGTAATTTTCTTTGTTTGGAAAGTACAGAATGAGTGCAAGTGAGTGTCGTGAGTGCCAATGCCATGCAGATCCACCAGTGTGCCACAGTCCCTTACAAATGTACGGCTTTTCAATGGGTGTGAAAATAGCTCAATATTCATGTTCTACCTTTTTTTGTCTGCTTGAACTCCTAGTAGAAGAATTAGAAATGGTTTATGACAACTTATTATACACAGCCCTTCTAGAAAAGTTCTTTAGTAGTGGTGACTTGCACCAGTTTTGATACAAGTCCAAGAAGCAACTAGGAAAATGCTGTTATTCCCCCATACCAGTCTTAGCACTAGCCCTAGCAAGTGTTTGAAGTTATTTTCCAAAGCTTTTACAAAACATTTTGACAAATAATTGTATTCAAATTAAGTATTGTATGGTGTCCTTTTTTTCCCTTAAATTAATTTCAGTGTATGGAGATTATCATACAGACATACATTTTCAGAGATGGTGCAAAAGTAAAAAGTATTTTTACTTTTGACTGGACTGAATATATGGTGTACCTGAGAGTTTGCTGCTAGGCAAAAGTCAAACTATGAATCTCTGTTTTCTGATAAATAAAAGGCTGCCCTTAATGCTAAAAAAAGGTGTATTCCACATTTCTTTATCCAGCAGAGGCTGTTGGAGAGAGATAAATGGAATTTCATCCAAGGCCCTCTGAGTGTTAATAAAGTAAAACTGAACATGCATAGTGCTATTAAAAACACTCTTAAGTGCTAAATAAAAAATTCTGTCACAGTGAGCCCATAACTTCACCTCTTGGGATTGTTCACATCCTTTGGCTTAAAACATGAAGTGAGCCTTAATGAGGAATTGAAATTAGCTTGGAAAGTTTTAGTAATTCTTACTTCTTTGAACTTAGGAAAAAGAGTAATTCATTTGCTAGTTCAGGAAGTAAGGCAAGAATACGTGCTGCTGAAAGACATTAAGAGTCCTTAACTTGCCAACACTAGATGGCAAGAGACATATTCTATTTAATGTTAAGAAAATACTATGTGAATTTACCAATATGTGTATCATTTCAAGAGTGTTGAATGGGTTATTGTCCAGAGCTAGATAAATTTGAATTCCACATTAGTTGCATGATGTATGAACCCAAATAATAGCGTTCCTGACATAGGAAAAAGTGATGGAAATTAAACATCTAGTTATGCAAAATGTGTCTGCACAATGTGCTGCATGTGTTAGAATTTCTTTTCAGTTCCTTTTTTTAATCTTTTATTCATAGCATTGCAGGTGATGAAAAATTTATGCCTTGAGTCTGGCATTGAAATTAAATGCAAAATGAAAACAGAAGCAGTTTATACTGACAGCTTAAATAACTTTATCAAGCATACGGTTGCACTATAAAAATCACTGGGTGACTTTTAAACTCCCACATGCAAAAATGCAAACATTGCACAATAAAGGACGAAGTTAGGTCTCTCTGTATATTAGTAGAAAAGTTCCCATTCCTTATTATTCACTGCAAATTTTTCAGATTTATTTCAGAACGTCAGATGAGTGTGAATACAGATTCCTACACAGTCCAGCTACTGATACTATTACGTGATATAGAGAAAACAACTGGGGTTTGCGTTACGTTTTACGAAGACTATTCCTATACTTGCCTTATTTTAAATTGGATGAAAGGCATACATTTTGTACTTGTATGCTGCTGGAGTAACAGGTTAATTATTCAGGTGAATCAGTTCCTGAATTGTGGCGGTCATAGTGCATGCATTCTGCAATAAGAGTAGGATTACTAAGAACCATAAGTATATATCGCAATCCATATAACATGTACTTATAAAATAGTTTTTTAAAAAGCAATTTTTATCATAGTAACTTTAGCTATAAAAGACTGTCTTTTAAATGCTGTTTTATTTCAAGTTATTCAAGCACTTTTTGAGACATATACCTGCATTGGGATTTTTGTTGTGTTTATTCTTGTTGTTGTTGCTTTTACCATTTATGTAACACCAGGTCACTAATTATAATTTTAAAATTAAAATTAATATCAAGAAAATAATTGATATAAACTTTTGTGAGTAATGTATTATTGTGCATCGTGAGAATGATGTACTGATAAAAATAATCTATTTTTAAAGTATTTTAATAACTGAAATGTGAAATGTACAAGTCTTTTTGCAGTCACGTAGAGTACTAATGGTAAACTAACAATTACATTTTCATATCTAGAAGCCTGTTCTCCAGTGCTTACCAGTTTTACATCCAGTTTCTGATTTGTGGCTTTTTACAATGCCTTATATAAATGTTAGTGTGTATAATTATGCAGATACTTTTATACAATATTAATTGTGCTAAGAGTGTACTGAAAGTCTGTTTAATTCAGTAATTCATTTGCATTTTAATGATCCTAGCAGCATAAGGTTACAGAGTAAAATTGAAACATCTCTATGACTGTTGCCGCGGTGTGAAAAGAGTTGAAACTCTTATTTTGTCCTCTTAAATGTATTAAATATATCATTAGGAGAATTCACATTTAGAAACGTTGGAGTTATCAAAATCACCTGCAGTATATCTTAAAGTCCATTATACAACAAAGGATATTTAAAACATTTTGGGATTTGGTATCTGTGGCATTTGATTGCTGATTGTAATACGTTCACTACCAGCATTAAGCACTTGGGCAGATAATTCCGGTGGTGATGGTAGACTGAATATACCAAATGCAGTTGAGGAAAGGCACTGAGATACCATTACACTGGGAGGAAAGAACGTGAGAAACAGATACTTTAAAAAAAATTTTTAATCAGATCTTTTAAAGACATAAGATACAGTCTGGGTTTTTTTTATACTAGAGAAGTCAATGTGCTAGCTTTCAGGAAAATACAGGGAATAACATGTTCAGTTGATCTGTATCAATAGATTTTAAGTTAGCTCTGTAACACGTCTCTCATTTCCTCTATCATATACAGATTTAATATTAGCAGGAATAAATCTAAATTGTTTGCTTCTTTCTTCCTAATTCCTGAAGCAATGTAAAAGCCTGAAGAGGTTTGAAGTGACAGGATTACAAGCAGTCTTTTGCATACATGGCCTTTAGGGATGAGCAGCTACCTTGCATCTAATAAACAAGAAAGTGAATTCGTTGAATAATGAATTAAGTGGCATAAGTTGTGATAACAAGGAGCAAATGTAACTTCAGACGAATGGTATTTGCTTTGTGTGGGGTTATCTGAGAGGGCTGATGCTTCGCCAAGGGATATTGAAAAAAAGGCTCATTATGTTAAGATGTTCTTTCACGGAACACAGCCTAAAATGATCTTGCAATTTTATTTTTTTTTTCATTTGCTGAACTCCTTTGTGTGCCTCTATCAAACCAACTGCCTCCACCAGGGGGACAACTGGGATTCTTTTGTTTATAATGAAAATTCCTAGTGAGTTTTAGATGGGTCACCCAACAATTAAATAGAGATGTCTATTTGGTTGATCCATATTAAGGTCAGCAGCTGGTTATGGAATAAAAGCTCACAGTGCCCCACTTGCACAGTTCTGAACCAAATTAAATTATTAATCTACTCTTTGCTTCAGTGTAGCTTCACAGGGATCCCTAACCTGCCAAACTGAATAAAGCAGAACTACTACTTTACATTTTCATTATGATGAATTATATTTTAAATTGCAAATACATTCCCATTTAGTTCACACAGAATATCACATTCGATATCTTGACTTTTTTCAGGCAGGTAGTGTTTATGTTTATTTTGTTAATTCTGGTTATTAAATGGACCTGGGAACTCATGGGCATAGAGTTGCTATAAATAAAGTTTTGAAACAGTCAGAATATGAGAGTCTGAAAGAACTGAAAGGAAAATGTTTGTTTTCTTCAACTGATATTTTTTGAATTGGGAAGGATTTTATGTGTTGAAATGGGATATAAGTTAATTCACAATTAAACACAATTATCTTTGTAGTGGCAATGAGGAAGCAGGTCTCTTTACCTTTTCTGTCACTATATGTTTATTTCAATTTTGTGTTATTTAATTAGTTAAAGCTCGTGAGCATGATGTGGAGAGTACTCTTTCAGCTAATTATTACTATATGTAGAGAGCTATTTTTTTCTTTTAACAGTTATACTTCTTAATTTGTAAAGAGCAACAGCTGAGATGAATCAGACTCTGCATTATTGTTCATTCTAGTCCAATGAGGAAGATTATAACTTGAATTACTCTTGGTGAAATAATAGCAGGAAGTATCCAGCTATGTGCTGTTTTCATTATTTTTTAATTAAGTTTTTAAAGATACCTAGTGCCAGTACACAACTCTTAAGTGGTCTTGCTGTGAGATCCTGTGGCTTTGAAAAATATATGTATTGATATGTACTGCCTCTACGAATACAGAAGCAGGTCTAGGTTTTAATTTCAATAGAATGAGGTTTCAGGCTTTAATGTCACATTAAATAGAGCATGGTACTTGTTGAGAATGTGACCTGGGAAAGAGATAATCCAAAGGGATTGTTGTCTAAATTGTACCTTGAAGTTTGGTCAGCTATTCTAATGATTCTGAATGGTGGCTTACATTGATGGTGGGTATAGACAGTTCCGCCAATGCTACCGTGAGAGCAGGGTTAGTCCTATTGCGCCTATGCATGAGTTATAAGTTATGCCGAAGTAATCACAAAACTAATAAAATGTTACAGTTTATACCTAAATCAGGTATTGACAGCTGTTTCTTATGCCGTGGGTCTCCAAATGTAGAAGATCCTTTCATCACAAAATGGTTTGAAGGACACTTTCAAATAAACTCGTTATTCAGCTCTTGGATGACAAGTTTTAAACTTCCTTGATGTTGATGAGGCTGGCTTTTTCCTATTTTCTTTTTCTTCAAGTTAGTCAAGTCCAGAGAAGAATCATGACCAAGTTAAATGAATAGTCGGTACAGTGTCACATGAAGTGCAAAGTAAAGGAGGAGAAAATGTGAAGAATTCGTACACTTCTCTCAATTCTTACTGTATTAGCAATATTAATTTACAAAAAGAATGAAAATTTCTGTTAAAAGTGAGGTTGCTGCCAAAAAGAAATTAGGGTATGTAAAAGTAATAGGCTAGAGAATAATGCAGAAATATCATTACAGAAGCTCTGTCTCATTTCAAATGTTATTTCCCATGGTGGATACCGCTCTCACGATGGATGTGGCAGGCTGGGGAGAGCTCAGAAAGAGTGGTGCAAGGTTAGAAAGTTTGTATTGTACCTGAAAACAGTATTTCATCAGACTTGAAATACGTGCATAAGTAATGTATAAAGGTTATACTGAGAGCTTCTGTTTTCACTATTAGAAAAGAACACAAAGGAAATGGAAAGAATGCAAATTCATAACTGGTATAAAATATATTTTCATACAACATAAAACTATCCTGAAGGTAACTGCTACACAATGATTTTAGTTTTTTTAAGTTGGGTCTTGGAAGGAGATAAAAGTTTTTATTTCAAAACCATGCATTTTAATAGGTAGTGTTAAGGAAGGCACAAACCAGAGAGATAAAAAGTGGCCTTGCACCGTTGCCTACGTGGTTGTGATTGGAAGAAGTTTTTTGTGGAAAGGGATGTCAACATCTTACATTTGGTTTCATGTGCCTTCCTTCCAGATTTTCCTTTTTTAAATGTTTCTGGGAAAATTTTTGCAGAAGAAACTCCTCTTTCTTAAATCTTTTAAATTACATTCATGCACAGAGTAGAGCTTTGCACCATGGATCAATGTTAGGTAGATAGATCAAATAATCAGCTACCTAAACTTTAAAAGGTTAATACATAAATAGTTATAAATGTAATATGACTAAACTCAATGTGACTGTTTTTTATCAGACTATGAGCTAATGAGGAGAAAGTTCAGTGCATGTAGAGTAAAAGATTTTGAGTTTTTATGTATTTGTTTAAGTGCTTCCTAAGAATTACTGCATGGTGGCAATGGTGAGAAAATATGACACTACTGGATTTCTGTGATGTATTTGGAACTTTTCTCAGCTATGAGTACCATAATACATAAAACCTAGCATAACCTGTATGGGTCCAAAAGAACCTTAGAAGTCTGTAATGATTGTATTTTCACTAAAATATCATGCTTTCCAGGGATAAGATTTTGGATTGGTTTTTAATGAGAATAAATAGAAGGGTCCAGTCAAAATCAGAGTTTCCAAACAGTAGATTTATCAAAACCAGGGGTGCTGAGAAATTAAATGTATTTCTTTTCTCACACATAAAACTACTAGAACGCATAGTCTTTCTGATCCATTATAATCTTTATTTAGAAAATTTTTGTCAACACTAAGAAATAAAACTGTTGTTTTTCCAAAACAGAAGATTTTGAAGCATTTTCAAGCACAGTTCAGCATAGAGCATGTCTGAGCTGATCTTTGCATGGCTCCTGTTCCATTTTAACTTAAATGGAAATGTTTCATTTGGTTCATTTTAGCAATTTTGCAAATCAGTCTCCAGGTCACTAACACAAAGATTCATATTCAGCATAAAAATCTTCCCCATCAGAAATAATGAGAGATATGAGGCATTCAATAACAGTCCATTGAAGGTGTAGGAGCAGCTCAAATAAGCTTACGTTGTTGCTGAACTGAGGAAAGATGAAACAGTTGGCTTTAATCAAAATAATAGACAGAAATGGAAATTTTTTTTCTAGTTCTGTTCTTCGCTTTAAAAGCAAGAAATCTCAGTGAAAAAAGATTTCCCATGAAGGACTTAACTTTTGCTTATACAATATTTTCCATCAAGAAATGCTTTCAGCAAAAACTATGAAGTTCCATGTCAGCTCTACTCATTAATGATGGTTAATGTTATCAGTGTTTTTCATTTTGATCAATGATTGCAATTTTAAACTTGCTGTTCATTTCAATTATATTTTTCTGAGTAGCTCTTTGTGACATTTTGAGAGAAATTTGGAATGTTTCCCCACTTAAAAGTGTAACTGTTATCAAAAGTAGACAGATCTTGTATTACTGAATACCCGTAGGTGTGTTCTGAAAGCAAGTTACTCATAACGATGATGTTATCTCAGACACTTCATTCTCAAAAAGTTAATACTAATTAGAAAGGCTGATATTTGTTTCCCCTCTTGGCCAAAAAAACCAGCTCAAAATAAATAATTTAAAGTAAAGAGCATGAGTAGGAGAAAGCAGACCTTCCTACTGAGTTTGACGAAGATACGGTTCCGGAGACTTGTGACTCTGACTCAATGCAACACGTAGTATTAATAGCCATGTGGGCTCCTGATTAAAAGAACCCAACATTTCCAATACCCAGCAGGAAATCTTTGTCTTCTTTAAGTAGACTTTCCTCTGCATTACAAGAGAAATTTTGCTTACCACCATTACTCTAAAACGTACCTCGACTTGTGATAAAAGTGCTGTGATCTGTTGATCAGTTTGATCTTTAAAAAGTAATCTTCAGTGCATGTATCTCATTATTACTGCAATTGTGAATGTTTATAAGGTCCACCGCTCTGGCTATGACCCCTCCCAGATTCTTGTGCACCAGCATACTAGCAAATCATGGGAAGTTGAAAAATCCTTGATTTCTTAACAAGAGCTAGAAGCATCCATATGTTGTCAACACTCTTCTTATACCAAATCCTATATGAAGTCCAAAATACAGCAATAATAATTTGTAATAAAATAATAGTTTGTAATAAAAATAGTAATACTATCAAGCAGTAGTATAATGTCTATACACTGTAACATCTTTCAGTTTGGGAACTGTCAGCATTTTATAATTTTTTATAACGTTAACACCACTACTTTATAGATAATTAATTTAATTCTTTGGAGAGGCTAGTTCTTAACTAAAAGCTATGGAAAGATAATATAATTTGCCACAACTGAGTTTTGCTTAGTTTTTGAAAATGAGATAATAAAAGTTCCTAAGAATTCTGAAAATATTCTTTAGCAGCATCCCAGCCTTTTTAGTTCTGCAGGTAGGTTTGGGATTACATCAGCTTTCTGTTTCAGGTTCAGGAAATAAACAGCACAAATGCTTTCCTTTATTTTTGCCTAATCCTACTTAAAATGTCAAAATACGATTTTGCAGTATCCAAATAGATTATCTCAAATGCTACTTGATAATGTCCATGCTAGATTTTAGGTAATTCTTTTTAATTTTATGGCTACTAAGAAGTGTACTGTAACTTACCTTACATTTTGACAGTCCATGGAAGAAACGTCAAGCAAGATGTGCTTTATTTATTGCATGTTAATCTGCTCTGATTACATATTTAGCTCTTGCATGTTTTCATGCCACAAAGGAAACTCCAGCATCCTTCTCACCCAGGAGTCCCTGCCACTGCAGGCACCTCTCAATTCTGCCTGTTCTTCTTCCATAGCAGAAACACAATAGTGACTCTCATCCCTTAATTTTAGTTTAACTATTTTTTCTGAATTGAAGAATAAAAGCTAAACAGATGTAGCCATTTTATTGCTCGTTATTCACAACTAGGTAATTCTTAATGAGCAGCAATCTTTATTACAATTAGGTATTAAAAGAAACAATGAACTCCTAGCCAAGTCAGTTATGTGCCTTTGCAGAAAAACAGAATGAGATCAGAATTGAAAGATGCTTGCCATAGGAAACCATGTTAGGAAGTTGTAAGAGTGATGTTGACTACTGCAATTTTACCTTTAAAGAATGTTAAAACTTGGCTGGTGTTTCAATAGATTGGTAATGCCAACGTTACTATTTTCCTAATTTTCTCATACAACAGACAGTAAAAAAACATTTGGGGGTTTTTTGCTGGAAATCCAGTGGATACTGAGTGAAAAAATCAGGCACTTTTCAAGCATTCAGATAGGCCTAGTAGTCATATTCAATATCTTTTAGGCAAACAAATAAATACACTGCATCTTAAAATCAAGACAGAGAAACTCATATTAAAACGAAGATTATTCTTTGACATGTCCCAAGTGGAGAAGCAGTGTTGCTGCTGCAATTTTCTTTCCTTTGTAATGATTGATTTCTGTCACTAGTATTTAAAACCTTTGACATGAAACAACCTATTTCTTCTGTTTAAATTATTTTGTATCTTATTATAATAATAGTTGCTCTCACCAATCACAGGGGAAAAAAAAAAAAGATTCCTTAATTTGCTAGAGAACAGAACAGTTTTGTCAAGAATGAAGTCACAGGTAGGTTTATATTGTTTCCTGGTTGGAACTGGTAAAGTCTCTCTAAAAGATGTCTGAGATCAGTTTACACTTTCACTTAGAACTGATCAAGAGAGTTAAATCAGACATGGACCTGACACTAATTTCACAAAAAAAAAATTCACAGATCACAATGAGCATATTTCTGAGAGAACAAGAAATATTAGAATCTATATATTTATCAGTTCTGACAGTACAGCCTTATTCAAAGTCAAAAATTGAGCAGATGTCTAGCAATGCTGAATTATACAGTCTGAATAATTTTTATAACTAGCAGATCCAGTGCAATCTTTTCTTGACTGTTAAATGTCTGTCAATAAATGCTGATGCTTAATATCAAGTGGCTAAGAGAGCCAGCTGTGTACAGTTCATGCTTAATAGAAATGGAAAAAAAATGAAGATTAACATATATCAGGTAAATCTCACTGCTTTACTGAAATTAGATGATGTATAATGGGTTTCATAGTATTTTTAGTGAATATTCAGAGAGATCAGCAGTGGGTCAAGCATGTTTGGGAAATGACTGCAAAATACCCTTGCTAATTTCTGTTCCTTTTTTTTTGCAAATGAGAATTTATCAAGAGGAAGAATAGAAATTATTTTATTTACCTCATAGAACTTTTAACCATGTTTTGACTTTTTGGGAATTACAATGGTTGAAGTAGGAATGTGTGGATATAATTTTTTGGTTTGGTTTAACAAACGTGCAAGTTTTGTCCAAGATCTTGTGAATCATCTGCTTTCTTGATATAGTTTTGTATATACTGGGAAATACTGGCAACTTTTAACCTGCATTTTAAAGTCCAGAACATGATACTTAAAGATGTGTGCCTATATAGGAATTTAAATAGGGTACCAGATAAGTTTCCAAAATAAGTGTAAAATACATAAAATATAAAAGCTCTTACTGCAGTATAGAATGGAAGAGTTTGGCTTATGCTAAGCTCTTGATGTCTGCTGCTCTGATTGCAAGGATCCAGGCATGAGTGATGATTAGCTGAAATAGTTCAGAAGAGTCATTTCTGATAGTATTTCTCTAGGCAGGGGAAAAAAAAAGGCAAATGAACAAGAAACCTCCGATAGGAATCCAAGACATGAGTCCATGGGTGCCAAACTTCTGTCCCAAATTGGGTGCCATATTACTAACTTTTTATCTTAAAAGTACAAATGAAATCCCATGTATCTGTATGCTTTTCCAATAGTAGTAGGTGGACCTAAAGAATTTGTCAAGCAAGGTTTCAAATTTTAAAGCCTGGGAGTAAAATGAAAATTTAGACTTAATAGAAGTGGGATGTATTCCTCAAACTCTCTGTTCAAAGATTTATTTGGTGCCTTATTTATTGACTGATGCGTAGAATGGATCAAACTAACACAGGCAACCACACTGAGAAGTTCATGTATTCAAGTAATTATTTTTGATGTATAAAACAAAACAATATTTTATATGTATTTAAGAATCAACTTACAGACAAAGCACCAGGCCATACAAGCAGTAGGTACAGAATTGCTGTGACTGTCACTGGTGATAATGCATTAGTAGGCAAAATAGGCAGATTAATTTACTGTATGGTAGGTAAGTGCATTCTTGGCTCGTAAAGGGAAATAATTTGCTCACTTAAGCCAGATATCTGACTTTTGATGGCAAATGTCACTGCCTGGGTTTCCCCTTGACAGTTTGGCAACCCTGCACCCCTGTTATAGTATCCAGTTATTTGTCTTGTTTTCAGCCAGATTAATCCATTCTGTTTTGACAAGAAGACTGATGGGTAATTGATAACTGTGATAGACACAAACAGAAGAGTTGGATGCTGAATAATTCAGCACTTTTCAGTATCAATAAGAGAACAGGTTGAAGAATTTGTGTCTCTATTTACACTCAAACTAAACTAAGTCAGTCCAGACATTTATGCTGCCAGTCTATCAGAAAACCAAACAGTGTACATTCGGTTTCCACCCGACAAAAATGTTTTATAAGCTTGTAACAATATGTGTGAAGCTGCCAGATTAATAAATAGGTACAGCAGCCCATGCATGCTAATGTTATGTTGTAAGCAGTTTTGTTGACAAGTGTTAATACTTCTTTCATACTATCATCAAAAGCAGCTAATACAACAGCCATTATTTGCTGGCTTTCCAAGCAAGACATGATGGATTGTGACCTTAATATGGGTTAGCCGAGTTTTGAAAGTTAAACAACTTGCAATAAATCATAGAATTATTACAATGCAGTTTAATTGGTTAAGGACTGTTTATTTCCTAAAAAGAGTGAAAAATTTCTGTTTCGGCACTTTTAATTTGCAAAGTGCATTTTCATTATGAATGGCAGTTTAATATTCTGCTCTTTTGTTATGCAAAATATGCAACACACAGGCAATCTAGTAATTGGACAAAAATGCATTGCAAGCGTAAATTATCCTTTATATCATCACTAGTGAGCTTTTACATCTATTAAATGCATTAAATGGAACATAGTTAAAGGTTTTACAACTTGCAGGTTAGTTCTGAAACCCAAGTCAAGCATCAAGATGATTTTGATGACCTTTGTTTTTAGCAAAGAAAAGAAATTAAGTAGTAGTAAATATATAGAACTATTTAAGTTTTATTACTCATAAGAAATAGGTAGAGTGATTCTATGGATTAGAAAGTCATAGAAATTGTAAAGTTGTCTATATTATTCTAATTCTTTTGTAAATATGGGGGAGGGTGGTGTTTCTGCCTCCTTTGTTTTAATTCTTTAAACGAAAATGCTAAATATTGTAAAATTAGTTTATACAGAGCGATTCAGTAAGAAGCAAACATTGCAGTAGATTTCAAAAATTTTGCAGCATTTGAAACTGCATTTGATACACTAATAGTAATTTCGGTCATAATGGGTGAAATGCATGTTAAAATAGCATAACTTTACAAACTCAAGAACCTGATGCTAGAAGGGCATGGTGCTTTAAAAGTCACTCATAATACAGCTTGTTGATGTGTTAATTTTGTTTAAATAGAAAAGTAAAATCGCAGTAGATATGAAAGAGGCACCTCAGTGGTACTAATTATTTTTAAGAGAGAAACTAAAGGAATGAATTGACTGGCTATCCATTTTAGCAGAGAAATTAAAAAGGTGCCTAGCATACGAAATCAGCAAAACAGGCAGACTCTCTAGAATTACCTATTGTCTGGAATAATCTATTTCCAGTCAGCAATAATTGAACATGGTTCATGACATGAAAAAGCAAGAAAGTTTTGGGCACTGCACTCTACAGAATACGGCTTTCTTCAGTAATTTGTTGCTAGCCTAACGTTCAAATTAGACAGTATTTATTCTTTATTTATATGTCTTACAAACCGCTAACAATTTTCAGTTGTGCAGTGACCTTCTTTTAAAAGGAGCAAGCCACATTATCTTAGAAGGTGTCTTAACCATTGATAAATGATCATGATTCCCTCATCTCCCACACCCACCACTTGGAATTAAGATCTGGAATATGTGGGCTAATTAGCATAGAAGAAATGTTCAAGATCATTGTAAGTACTTGAGAATGAACGTTGCTAATGTGGAAAGTTGTGGCTTCTCTTTGGCACAGTACTTAGTAAAGCAAGAATAATTTAAATAACAGACTTGTGGAAAAATAAGTAATCTCATGTAACAAACTATATGTATAGTATAATCCACCACTGAAAAGTGAAGCACTTGGAGTGCACACAGAATCATAGGGTAATTCAGGTTGGAAGGGACCTCTGCAGGTCATCTATGAGGTCAGACCAGGTTGCTCAGGGCTTTATCTAGCCTGGTCTTGAAAATCCCTATGGATGGAGGCTGCGCATCCTCTCTGCTTCTAATGACCACAGTGTAGCATTACCAGTTGCTGTGGAAACTGAAGTGCATCTTGGAATTTTTATTTCACCCAGACAGCTTATATACCATCCAATTTTGCTATAATAGAAAATACAATGCAATACTAAAAGGATTTCAAATACTACTAAAAGTCATAGTCCATCAATTTAGGTAAACAGCCAGTGAAAATACGGTACTCATAATTTTATGCAGATTTCATATTCCTATTGGTCTTTCAGAACCATATAAAGTCTTGTTTTAGGATTATTACTGGAAAAAGTCTCAAATATATGAGAGACCACCGTTCATCCACCCGCATGGAACTGAATTTATCTTATCATTCGTCTGTTGGCTTTTTGGTTTTTTTTAATGGAGCATTTTTACTATGTTAAAGAGAATTGTTTCTATTCCACTTTATTGTGCTAACAAAACTGATCACTGGATCAGTTAATCATTGGATCCATCAGGTGAGCCCTTGCATTATTAACCATTTAGCATTATGAACAAATAACTGACCCTGCAACATTCTTTTCCCAAAGAGTATTGCATGTGATTTTTCCTATTATGTATTGCAAGACACTTACACACACCTACAGATGTTCTGGGAAGTGTTATTGGTCTCGTTGATGAATGCAGCAGCTATGGATGTACGTTAGGATAGACAGGTGGTTTTGGCTCTGTGTTTCCTTCACCTTTATGGCTAAATGGGAGAGGGAAACCGTATGGAGTAAATTTACTTGATGAACCATTTTTCTAGGTGGAAACTTACTACCCCTGACTGCTAGCAGCCAAGAGCTAACTGGTTTGGTAGATTTAAATATGAATCTTGTGAAGATGTTTGTTATGTTTGGTCACGACATTTTGACATGCCATCTAAGATTGCTGTGGCAAATAAAAAGTGGCGGTGGTTTGAGCAGGACAGAGTTGTTCTGTCCAGCAAAATAATCTCAAATTATAATGAAAGGTGGTCCTAGAAAACATCGAGTTATATTTATATTTATAAAGCAAATGTTTAGTTATTTACTTATTTCTGCCTTTGTCAAAATCCACTATTTTAATCTCTCACCTGTTTTATATTTAACCTGTTGGACGTACAGTTTTAAGCCCCAACTCTCTTTAAAATACTGCCCTTGTAGTCAACAGCCCCTAAGCGCAGATTATGGCTTGTTATATTGTAAAAGGGACAAACCTGTGCCTGATTTCTCTCCCATATCCTTGCTTTGTCTTGAGTTGTAACCAAAACCTTTTGCCGTCATTTTTCAATTTCCCTGCCAAACCCATTTACCGTTGGACAACACCCAGCTCTCAATTTCATAAGCATGCATTTGCCTCTTTGCAAGTTGTCAAGTGACTTGTCAAGCCTTAAAAAACACTTCTGGAGAGATATTCTCAGGTAGCTGAAAATTAGCAATAGCATTTCTACCTGTGGGCAGAAATGGTTGAGAATTTGTCTGGGTTCCACCATTGACTACTGAGCCTGTAAATCAGTACACTTGACAATTAGCCCCAGAAAGCAGGGCTGACAGTACTCTTGTGAGGCTTATTTACTGTGGATATTGCTAATCACATGTAATAATTTGTTGCAGGTCTGAACATGTGATTCTGTTGACATTTTTTTCACTAAGGAGACCACCACTGGGAGGGCCTGCTCCTTCCAAAATCTACTTCTCACACTGTTTTCTTGTGACTCATGTCGGTGCTGTGAGGCTTCCTCAAGAAACTGTCCTGGGTTTATCTCCTTGCAAAAACAGACAGGCAAGCCAACAAGCCAAACAGAAAATGAAACAGAAAACTGAGTAAGACACAGAGAAAGATCTGGATTTTTCTTTGTCACTGAGAGGCTTCATATCCCAAATGGTGAGGGACAGTATAACGGTGTTAAATAGACAGTCTCTCCATGAAAAAGATGTTAGGAGCTCCTCTGTAAGCTTCTCTTGCCTTGAGTCTGGATTGCTTTGTTCTGGAAAATGAGTGTGCTGGCTTTATCAGCTTTAATGATTTTTAAAGATCAGTTAGGACAGAACTTTCAGTGGACAAGTGGGAGTAAGGGAAAAGGAGACAACGCTAAACAGAAATGCTAAAACTTGAGCCTAGTGCCATAACGAATAGCAGGGAACAACCACCTCTTACATACCTGGGGTTTGTTAACCCACTGGTGATGGTGACTGCCTAGTCTCCAGCAGTACTGACTGTGGCCAGGTCTTTGGTTGGAGAACTTTCTTTCCAGGCAGGATCTAATATGAGCAATAAGAGCTGATAGCAACAGGTCATGGAGGTCTCATCTTGGAGCCTCGTACTTTGGGAACATCTGGCACGGCTTCTTTGTTTTGGTTCACCAGTGGGAGGCCTTTTTGTTAATTTTCTTATCACAGTATGTGATTCTGATGAGGAACATAGACATTCCTAGGAATGATAAAGAATGTTCCTTCTGATAAGGAACATAGACAGTGATGTGGATGCTCCATCCCTGGAGGTGTTCAAGGCCAGGCTAGATGAGACTTTGAGCAACCTGGGCTAGTGGGAGGTGTCCCTGGCCATGGCAGGGGGGTGGGACTCGATGATCTCTAAGGTCCCTTCCAACTCAAACCATTCTGTAATTCTATGGTTCTATGATTTCCAGAGGCTGCTCAAGTCCAGAGCCACTGAGGGGGTCCATCCAGCTGGGTGGGGGACACAAGTGTCTCAAAGAGAGGCTATACGTGAGGCAACGACATATACAGCACTGTAATGAGTTTCAGATGCTAAATAGATAAGAATGGGCTATGATGTTAAAGCAAACAAACTCTGTGAAATTATTCTTTTTTCCCTTTCCTGCAGTAGCTGATCTCCAGTAATAAAATATGTTGCTTATATAAAGCATCTTGTTGGAAAGCTATGTTACTGGGAATCTTCCTCTGGAAAAAGCCTAAGACAAGCTTTTTGCAGGCTGGAGGAAAACAATGAGACTCTGCAGCTCACAGAAAGTAGCAGGTAACTACCAAGTCCTCTTATTTGGGTACCATAAAGAGCTGCTCTACAAAGCTGCTAAAACCAAACTAGATTTTTCTAGGGATTTAGGGACAGATTTGAAGGCAGGCACATACATCATTTGTATGTGCAGAATTGTGGAGGAATACTTCTGAGATAGGATATGGGATTTACAAGCCCTGGCTTTTGTCTGTGCTTCAGAATTGTGAGGAAAATGCTATACTGATACTCCCATGGTAATTTCTGAAGGTAGCTTTCTGTGTCTTTTGCTTTTATTATTTTTGAGTAGGTTCTGGTATGGGCCAAGAAATAACATGTTGGGTCTTTGTAACATCAAGTTGAAGTTTTAAACCAGTGTGCTTCAATGTGCCTTTTCTCAAAATGGAATTAACTGTATTTCTGCCACAAAAGAGCATTAAAAGTTCTGTTTACTCCAACAAAAAGATTTGGTGAATTCTGTTCTGCAAAATGTGCTCGTAGGACTTGGTAATATTTTTATATGCTAGACAACTCAGATGCATGCAGTAACATAGGTTAAAACCCAGCACAGATTTACTTGAATTCTGGGACAAGCAATTGACTGTTTTTCTTAATATATTACCTATCTTGAAAATGTGTAGGACTGCCTTATCACTGTGCTTTATTGAGCAGCAATAAATAAACTGTGACAATGCAGGAGCTTTCTTACTATCTAGTAATAATAATATAGACTGTTTTTCTTGAATATCTTTTGTTAATGTAGCACTTTGGTTTGTTGTATGTGCTTACAAGTGTGTATTTTTATGCGCTTACATTGGGTTTGGTCAATTGGACTATAAACATCATTAACACTTTCAAAAAACCAAGCCATGGCTCCTTGAATTCAGTTGTCAGGACACTGCACTAACAAGCAGTGTTCCTATAACATCATCTTTACTGCGAAAAAAATGGCTGAAAAATAGAAAAAAAAATCATTTTATATTGCACTAAAGTCACTGAGTTCCTGTAGAAATGCATCCATGTAATAAAGCTGTTCCATATGTTTCTGAAATTTGGACCTTCATTACTAATTTCATCTCCTTTGAGAGATATAGGTGAAATGAAATGTAAACCAAGCAGAAATAGAATATCAAAAGTGCCTCACAGTGTGCTGCTTCTAGATGGTGGAACTGATGTGATAAAATATTAAATCTGTCAAAAACTGAGTCAGAAAAGTTACTTTACTAAATACAACATGATAGAGTTGTGCAGCTTATATCTTCTGCTTTATCTATCCATTTTTTTGAACTGTTTTCAAAAGAGTTGTTAGCTGTGGCCATGCAAATTACACTGTTTGCAACATACACCCCAAAAATAACTTGCAGGAATGTAGCATGAAATTGGTTGTCGAAACAAGGTTATTAAATCAGTGCTTATTTTTATCTTTTGATATGAGGAGATCCTTATAAATTTAGAGTTGACTGTGTACTGGAATGCAGCAAAAAAATTCAGCCAATCATTTATTACTAAAAACTACAGGACAGGGCTCCTGAAACTCTTGACTAGCTTTTATCAAATTTATCTGATGGATGTAGCCATGAAAAACAGGAGTATGTGTCTTGCACACCAAGTGAAGACTCATCAACTGAGCCAGCCAGCTGAAGGCATAATTTCAGTCCCTTCACCAGTTCATTTTTAAAGGTTGGTCAGAAGACAGTGGAGACACCACAGGCATGGAAATATGTGCTCCTATACAGCAGCAAATAATTTTTATCTATGGTTTTGGTATTATCAGAGCCTTTACTGCTATACAAAGATTTTAATGCTATTTTAAGAAAGAAAACATTCTTTTATTGCAAAAATTTGCATTGAGGAATATTGTATTTGTATCTTACATTTTAAAAATGCCACGGCAAGAAATAGGCTTGATTTTGAAGAAGAATCGTTTTGAATAATTAACCATGAATTACTCTAATTAGAAGAAAATAATTATAGGTTGGACATAGCTGCTTCAAATGAGATGTATGGAGTTACTGACTATTGGAAAAATAATGCCACCTGATAGAAGCTGAAATAAATCTAAAAAAGAACTTTCCTTACAGTCAGGATTTAACTACGGTATTTTAAAATGTCTCCAATTTAAACATGCAAATTTCTTCTAGACAGAATTATTAGTAGGACTGTATTGTTGAATTACAAAATCCTCAGTGTAATAAAGAAGGTAGTTTTATCCTTTAAAAGAGAGTTGTGATTAACTCTTGTCTTAATATCTGAGCTCCTGCTCTGAACTACTGAGAATACTGTAGGTACCTCTTTAAATCATAAAGGTATTTTTATGAATAAATGTTATAACATTATTTAAAATATATGTTTGTGTTATATAGAGAGAGACGTATATATCAACAACATGGTTATCTTCAGTTTCAGGTGTAAGGGATTTAGCATGCATACACCATTATATTTTATTACATCGAGAAGAATAACTCAATAGTTTACTTTAAAAAGCATGCTTAGGAAAACACACATAGGCAGAATAGTCTAAGATTACATACTTTTCTTCAAGGACTGTTTTGTTTCTTCGAAAATCACCTGAATACTGCAAGAAATTCTTGCAATTTAATTTTTTTAGCTACATATTCAGAATTAGGTTTTTATTGTCTAAACACATACTTAGACCTTTCAGAACTTGAAATTTGCAATGAAAAGTCTTAAACATTACAGTGAAATTATGGCTTTTGGTGGTTCTGCATATGCCATTCTCAATGTGATTACTGTGTGCATTTGAATAACCTACTGTACTTTGTTACTTCTTAATATTTCAAGAAGCAAGATGACCTTTTTAGCACAATGAAAGATTAACCAATCTTTTAACCAATTAATTAACCAATCAATTAACCAGATTAGCCGCATTGCATCCTCTCCAATGAATTTTACTGCCATATATTCACCATATGATATTGCTCATACACAGTATTAGCCTGTAATGTGTTGCTGAAGTCCAGATATGGAAGCAAAAGTTCTCTTGAATACTTATCCTTATTTTAATTCATAGAATGATAGAATCATTACGGTTGGAAAAGACCTCAAGGATCATCAAGTCCAACCGTCAACCCAACATCACCTAACTCACTAAACCATGTCCCTAAGCACCACATCTACATGTTTCTTGAATACCTCCAGGGATGGTGACTCCACCACTTCCCTGGGCAGCCTGTTCCAATGCCTGATCACTCTTTCAGTGAAGAAATTTTTTCTAATCTTTAGCCTAAACCTCCCCTGGTGCAACTTGAGGTTGTTTCCTCTTGTCCTATCACTTGTTACTTTAAAGAAGAGGCCAGCACCCACCTTACTACAATCTCCTTTTAGGTAGTTGTAGAGAGTGATAAGGTCTCCTCTCAGCCTCCTCTTCTCTAGACTAAACAACCCCAGCTCCCTCAGCCTCTCCTCATAAGACCTGTGCTCCAGACCCTTCACCAGCTTTGTTGCCCTTCTCTAGACCTGCTCCAGCACCTTAATGTCCTTCTTGTGGTGAAGGGCCCAAAACTGAACACAGGATTCAAGGTGCGGCCTCACCAGTGCAGAGTACAGGGGCACAATAACTTCCCTAGTCCTGCTGGACACACTGTTGCTGATGCAGGCCAGGATGCCGTTGGCCTTCTTGGCCACCTGGGCACACTGCTGGCTCATGTTCAGCTGGCTGTCAACCAACACCCCTAGGTCCCTGTGGCGGGTTAGCCCTTGGCTGGGGGCCAAACCACACACACCCGCTCACACAGTCCCTGCTCCCACCCAATGATAGGGGAGAGAATTAAAGAGGTAAATGGCAAAGAGGAGTCGTGGGTTGAGATAAGGGCAATTTAATAACTAAACTAAAATAATATTGGAAATAATACTATATACAAAGATGCAATGTGATACACAGTGATACTGCCCCTCCCCACCTGATGACCAAAGGCTCAGCCCACTCCCAGCCAATGACCCCGGAGAAGGGAGGGAATGGGTGATACACAATGATACTGCCCCCCCCAGGATAGGCTCAGCCTCTTGCCAGCTAATGATCCCCGGAAACCGCACTCACAATTCCCCAAAAAAAGTGGGGGAAAAAGGGGGGGGGAGGGGTGCGCCGCTCCCGGAGGCATTCACGGAACAGAGATAACAGCCCAAGCGTCCCAGGCCAAGAGCTGACCGAAGCAGGGGAAAAAAAAAACCAGCTACTGATCCCCCTGGAGAGGGAGGATCCCGAAACTCACGGAATGGAGATAACAAGCGGCCCAGGCCGAGAGCTAATGGCGTCTGGCGGGGGGGGGGGAAAGGCCTTGAGAGAGCGAATGCAGGCACCTGAAGAAAGATGATCCAGAGCCCAAGGGAAGTGAAAGAGAGCGATCTCCTGGAAGGGTCCTCACCTAT
>WKFP01015492.1:125551-221495 GCA_011057875.1 Pterocles orientalis
CCGCGCTGTCTGTGGAGAGGAGAGAGGCTGAATGTGTTTGTCCTTGAGAGTATCCTAGCAATAACTATAAACTTTCCTTCTTACCAGTTTTCTCCTGAGCAGGAATCCAAAACATAGCTTCTTCTAGCTATTTATGAAGAGAAGGGAAAAAAATTAACTTTCTTCTACTTAACCCACAACAGTCCCTCTCTGCTGGGCAGCTTTCCAGCCACTCTCCCCCGAGCCCAACCCGGCACTTGGCGTTATTGAACCTCATACAGTTTGCCTCTGGCCATCAGTCCAGCCTGTCCAGATCCCTCTGCAAAGCCTCCCCAACCTCAAGGAGGTCAACACACAATTATATCATAATAATATCGTATAATTGTCATACCACTTCTACGAAACCCACTGATGCCAATACAATTTAATTTTTTCCAGTTTACTATGCATGCTTTAGAACCATGCTTTAAAAAAATGTAGTAGTGGCTTGTACCCAAAGGCAGGTGAATGAAACTTGCAACGCATGCAGTCAATTGCACAGAAATAGTAACCTTTTCTGTTAGAGAAGCTAAGATGATGGCATCCCTCTAGAGCTTAAAGCCAAAAATTATTTCAGAGATTCACAAAAATACGGGGTTTTTTGTGATAAAAATGTATTAATTAACTGAAACAATTTCAATGAGACTATCATATGCAGCGCTTCAGCAGTAGCTATTTCATTTTTTTCCTTCTTACCTTTTATAACACAAGTTGGGGCACTAAAAATAAGCCAAGCAGAGATTGTTGAAGCATTTAAACTGCTTCCTTATGAACACGGTGTCTGAACATCAGTTGCATTAGTCTGCTGTCATGTTGGCCCACCCTTTTAATGTGAGTAATAGTTTCTGTTGATTTTTTTTTGGTGTTAGCTTCTAGATGCTTCTGAAAGGCTTGACTTTGAGCATGTGAGAAAATGATGTTGAGCATCTAACCACATAATGCAGGCCTTCCACAAGATCACTTAGAATTTCTAAATTCTGTAGTAATTTCTGAACATTTAGGCTGTTGGGTTGTTTTTTTGGGGGTTTTTTGGATTAAATTCGTTTATATATATGCTATTCTATTGTGGCAACTTCTTACCCAAATAGTATTTAACCATGCTTTAACAGTTCTTTACCGAGATTGTTGGCATAAACAAACCTTCTTTCTAATGTGGATATCAATATCTTGTCATTTCATCTCAGTGGTTTAGAATTTTCATTCTTAATTGATCTAGCAGCCCGTAAATTATGAGCAACTTTAGGCAATTCTAAAAGTATTGTGAAGGTGTAAAGTGAAACTAAGAATGCTGTGGAAGAGTCATTCTCTTTATGAATAGTATAATCAGATCACTTTGGATAAGGTCTTCCACCTTTTCAGAGTGAATAAATTTGTCTATTCTAATTCTTTAGAAATATAACTTTTAAAAAAGGAAGAAAAAAACCCTCTTTTTAGAATTTAATTGTCAAAATGTGCTTATAAAAAAAAAAGCTATGAAAAAATGGCACATTTAATTATTAAATGATTGAAATTCCATTGCACCTGTTTAATCAAAAGAAAATAAATTATGCACAGTATTTTTCTATTATGCTTTTGATAACAATAGCAGGGTATTAAGAAAATAAAATAGGAAAAGTAATATCTAACTTTTTTTGTTATATCAAGAGGTAGAATAACTATTGTCATTGGATAATTTTCACTAAATTCTGCTATATTAAGCTATACATTTCCAATTTAGCTTCATCCGATTACCATCTATAGCTAAATGCTCACCCAAATATACAATTAGATATTTGGTATGTCCGTGGTATACTCTTAACAGAAATTTATTTTCCTCAGATACAAACATCGGTACAGAGTATTGCAAAGCTCTTACCAAGACACATGAACATTTTCTGCGTACAGTACAGGAGAGCTTTAATTGCAGGACTTTCCTTCTTTTCATGCAACTGCACCTTCCTTGAAGTGGAGAGTGTGACATATTATTTGGAGCAGACCTGAGCATTCATGCTCGTAGATGTTGATCACTGGAAGATGTTGTTTCAGAAAGGAAACCCCTGCATGGCGCTGAGTATTCTGCAAGAGTGCGTTAGTGGTGTCTCCAACTGGGAACTCAGTTTTGGTTTTAATCTCTGTCACAGTCTGGCAATATATTAACTATGGTAGCGTTTATTAATCTCAAAGTATGTTGTATAAATATTTTCTTTAGTGTTTGGCACTAAAGCACTTGGATAATGATGCCTGCAAAGGAAAAGCCTGAGAGAAAATTAATAATAATAATAATAATAATAATAATAATAATACAAGCTTTGAAGTGTGTGGTAAATTAGATATAATGGTGAATGAAACTTAATCATTAAAATTTATAGTTAACCTTAATGTTCAAACTTTTAAGTATGTGACTTTAAACCTTTTAACAATTTTTTTAAATCTGTGAGAGAATTTGTACACGTCTCATTATGCTGCAGCATCATCTAGTAGGTAAGGGGGAAAAGCACTTCTCAACGAGTTAGCCTTTGGCAGGATGAACTGGAACCAGGACAGTGAATGTGCTGGACAGGCTGTTCAGAAAGTGTTTGTAAAACAGGAGAAAGATTTAGTTTTTCTTTATTATAACTTTTGTCTAGCAGTTTCTCTCTTTGTGTTGCGTACCTTGTGTTCAACAGCTTCAGATTACTGAAACAGTTCAGTTGATATCTATATCAAAACATCTCTCTGTGTTATCTTTGGCTCTTTAATATAATTAAATTATACATATTTATATATCATGTGTTTCATCATGAATGAGGGGCATGCCACTGATCCACTATATGTCAGGTGTTCCTAGGGCCAGGTGCATATACCTTACCATATATCAAGTCCTTTCACACACCTGGCATTCATTCAGTGCACCACTTCTATGGCATACAAGGTCTGGTAGTCTGTATGCTGCAACTGCTGTTTTAACAAAAATGGTAAATATTTTGTGATTGCATTTTAAAGATATAACCTTCATCTGAATTGCTGCATTTAGAAGAAAAAAAAAAATTAAGCATTTCTATGGAATATCCCAAGCAATGTTTAAGTGCATCATTTACACTGTGATTTTCCCGTCAACAATTCCAAGTGCTCAAGTAGCAAAACTTGATCCCTTAATTGAGGCTTTGAATAGTCACCTTTTTTTAAGCTACAGTTTAGGTGGCCATTGTTGAAAATACACGTATAATTGTTTAAAGAACATCTCTAATTTTGTCTAATGCATCCTGACTGAACACAACTGAGTGCCTTTTTTAGTAAGATGAACAGGAGACATTTCTCCCTCTTTTCTTAATACCCCTAGTGGTCAGGTCAATCTCTTATGAATTATATTTCAAATGTAAAATAACATTGGGTATGGTCTCAAGCCACATTATTTATATATGGCAGATTAGAACAGATAATTTTTGACTTCTTTCAACTGTGATCCAGATGTATCCATTATGGAGAACATCCTATCCATGCCTTTTCCTATGTAGTTACAGCAGTTACCTTCTGACCTACAGTGTGTTTGAATTTCAAAATCCAAATTAATACCATTTTTCTGGGGTACTTCTTTCTCTTTTCTGTGGCCTGATGAAAATGAAGTGATTTCTAAAAGCTGATGTTTTGTTACAGTGTTCATTCAGAGAGGTCAGCTACAACTTCTTGATAATTTCAGGAGAAAAATTCTAAGTAGTAATCTGCCACTTCGACATTTTTGCAGCCGTACTTACTTAGTCATAGTTACATGTCTGAGAAAATTACAACTGTGAAAACAACTTTAAGTCAGCTTTTTCATTTTTTATGTATAATTTGTCTCTTTGCCTTAAAGATCTTGCCAAAGTCACTCTCCTTACTCACATTTTTGCACTCTGGCACTGTGTTCTTTGCACATACCAAGTGCAACCTTGCACTTACCAGCGGCATTCAGAATGAGTGAATAAATGTCAGGACAGAAGAAGTCTTGACTGTAAAATAGAAGCTTCTCTAGCATTCATGGCTAATGCTCTAATCATCAGTGCAAAACATTGAAATAATTTGCTTTCCCTACATGTTTTTACTGGCCAGGATGCATAGGGGAGCAATGTGTTCAGTCATCATCATGCTCCACGAAGGCTGGAAATGTTCCCTTTGAGCTCCCAGTCATTAGGGCAGCCCAAGTAGAGACAAGCCCATCGACAAGAGGGAATGGCAATAATTTATTTTCTATTGATGGGTTGTGACAAATCATGTTTGGAGCAGCGGCTGCATACTGTGGCCCTACATGAAGAAAGACAGTGACGGCCCTGGATGAAGCTCTTCACAGCTCATTCAGTCCAAATGTAGCCATCTGGGTGGTGAATTGGTGCAACGTACCAGCCCAGGCATTCCTGCACAAAATTAGATCACTTAGAGGGGAGGGAGATAGGGGTTCCTATGAGGCATTAATCACAGAGAGGGGAGAGCTGTCAAAACGTGGATTTCAAAATTAAGGAACACCAGAAGGATTAAAAGGCAGCCAGGTCAGAAATTCAGGAATATAATTTCCAACACATAACTCCATGTATGGAAAAGAACTTGGAAAAGTAAATAAGTGAAATATTAAGGGTGCTTTCACTAGGGGTAGATTTTTACAGATGTTAATTAGTAAAAGCAGCATGAGGATTTATTTAGGTGTGTGAACACCCCCTTCAACTTTCAGCTGACAGGTCAAATTAATTTATGTGCTTCCTACCAGGGCATAACACAGTTCATCTCTTATTTAAATTTACTTTTGCCAAGGCCCACTGATGTGCTTAGCATCTGACATCTCATGCTGTTTCAGAATACAGGCAGATATTTTATTTTACAGGATATGAAAAGCCTGCACCATGTATTTTATCAACTCTATTTATATTTTATTTCCATAGGAAATAAAATAAAAGAATATTGAGGTCTGATTCTAAGGGTTTTGCATACATTTTACTCTACTTCTTTTTCTTAATATTATTTTTGTTTACTAGGAAGTTCTTCTGTCTGTATTTAAAGTCAGATATCCTCTTCAGCAGCAATCCTTGAATCCTCTGAATGGAAGCATCCTGACCCGACCCGCTAAGAATCTCTTCAGATGTTGTGGGGTTTTGCACTTTATTCTCCTATTGTCCGTTGCCCTGGAGGGAGAAAAGAAGGAAGAAACAATCAGAGGGACAAAGTTCCTTTTATCTTCAGAAAAACTGTAGAGCAGACAGCTCTCCCTTCTGGAATGTTGCTACTTACTGCTCATATGCACATTAGCGTGGCACTGAAAATTTGATGTTTAAGCCCTGATAAACATACAAAAAATTATTTGAGCTTATACAAGTAAGGATTGTGTATGGTAGGATATATAACTGACAGAATTAAGGTTTTCCTGTGTCACACTTCTTAAAAATTTTTCTGTTTCATCTATTAAGACAATATTTTTTATTTAAGACAATATTTAATTTATTTATTATGGTGGTTTCAAATTTAATGAACAAATCCAGCAATCTAAATGTCTGCGAATTGTATTTATTTATTTTCTGATCATCTTAAATTATTACTTACTTAAGAAAATGCAAAACAAAGGGAGTGGAACTAGAGTTAGTATGTCTTTTAGGTAACCTTGAATTTCCTGTCTGTATATTAGGTCAGAAGATTTGTGTAAAAAAAAAAAGTCAAGTGTGATGATGGTTTATTATCATGATGTGTGCAACAGAGGTGAATATAAAACATTTACTGTGCCAGGTAATCTGTGAGAAGAGTTAATTATGTCAGTGTATTTTATATACTGTCAAGCTTCCTTTAAAGGGACATCTCCATCTCCTCTCCTCCTTTAAGTTAACTTTATCACACTGTGATCCATACAAGCACACTGAAAATACAATGGTAAGGTAAATAAAGGTAAAATGGTAAATAAAGGTAGAAAAATAACATTATCTTTCTATATACAGACATATTATGAAATAAAATATACATGGTTTGTTTATACTACTTAATAATTTTTGTATGTTTCCTCTCTGTTTTCGTTGCAGAATTTTAGTGCAGCTAATCTAAAAATAGCATAAAAACACTGTACCCTGTATGCAACTTCAGCTCTATGCTTCCTGCATGTTGCATTAATATTGGAAATATAGTAATGCATTTTTCTAAATAATTCATTATACCAGGCACTTGAAAATTATATTTTTATTTGGTATTATTTCATTCTCTAAGGTAACATGACAGGATAACTGTCTTGCATAAAAACTGAGATCATCACTCTTTTTCACTGCCTATCAACCAGTTTGTGCTTAACCAAGCATTTATTTATTAGTTCTTAATGGTAAGGTCCACAAGGTTACTACACCTTAGAGAAAAATCTGTAAGACAGGCCTTCTAATTAATCACTGGGAGGGTTCAAGAAGGTCTTGTTATTTCTGTGTATAGTAGAATTTATGTCATCTGTTACAAGTGTTTATTGCTAAAACTGCGGCTGGTTTTTGTTTCTTCAGATCTGTAGTTCTTTTTGTGCTAATCACTCTGTTCTTACCACTCTGTTTGTAAACACACACATAAGGAGGTGTGCGTATATAGGGAGACAGTTCTAACTTGTTGCCTGTTTGCCCTCTGAGCAACTGGAAAAAATGACTGGTGAGAAAGAAAGGAAAAAGGAAAAATGAGAATATCAAGGGTGGGAATTTCAAACATGGACAGATTAGGGTGGGGGGGGCAGAAATAACAAAGTAAATATCCCATGTGAAAGCAATCATCACAGTTTGCGAACAATGTAGAGTGAAAGTCCTGCAAAATAATTCACGATATCATCATCATCTTTTAGAAGACACTAAACTTCGGGCTACTGCAATCTTTCTGTGCCTTGTTTTCACAGTCTGTTAAATAGACATACATTTCTCTATATAGCTGTTCTGAGAATATATAAAAAATTCAGCAATATGGGTTTCTTATGGCCCTGGAAATCTCCACAAAGAAAGCTGAAGAACTTTGTTGCCAATGCTCTTATAAGGAAGCAGTTTCAAGTCCCTTGACTGGTTGACTGGATCCCCTTCTTCTGAGCTCCTCAGAGACATATGGTTTTTCTTACCATTGTCATAGATCAGTCTAGCTTTGTCCTTACCTGTCAACAAACCTTACTTTTCCATGTTAGCATGTCGCTCTTCTTTTGCCATCATGCTTTCTTCCTATGCCTCTCGAGCTCTATGAATTCCAGCCTCTTTTGAATCACAGAATCATAGAATGGTTTGGGTTGGAAAGGACCTTAAAGATCATTGAGTTTCAACCCCCCTGCCATGGGCAGGGACACCCTCCACTAGAGCAGGTTGCCCAAAGCTTCATCCAGCCTGGCCTTGAACACCTCCAGGGATGGGGCATCTACAACCTCCCTGGGCAACCTGTTCCAGTGCCTCACCACCCTCACAGTGAAAAATTTCTTCCTAATGTCTATTCTAAATCTACACTCTTTCAGCTTATACCTGTAACCCCTTGTCCTCTCACTACACTCCCTGATAAAGAGTGCCTCCCCATCTCTCCTGTAGGCCCCCTTCAGGTACTGGAAGGCTGCTATTAAGTCTCCTTGGAGCCTTCTCTTCTCCAGGCTGAACAACCCCAATTCTTTCAGCCTGTCCTCATAGGACTAAGTTCTTCTTTTTTACAAAAGGATGTCCTCGCCTCTTCTGCAGATAATGTTTCCACAGGGAGAAGTGGCAAGGAAGATTCTCCTTGTTTACACTTTGCTTCCTGAGGCTTCTCTTGTTTCATCAGATCATGGGAGGGAGCCTTCATACTCCTATCACCAAATGCAATCAGGGCTTCCATACTGGATTTCTGCGTCCTTAAACAAAGCTATAGCTCAAATGGGTGATGTTCATTTAAAATACATGGAGCAAAAGCCAAATGTTGCCACATCTATCTTTTTAACTCACAGAAAATTCTTCCACAGCTGCATATTGTCTAATATGCTAGAACTGGGTTTACAATTTAAAAAAAAATAGCTAACAAATCTTTATATACAGTTCAACAAAATTTGTAAATAAGTGGGGATAGCTGCATAGGGATGGTCAAACACTGGAGCAGGTTGCCCAAAGATGCTGTGGGCTCTCTGTCCTTGGAGGGGTTCAAGACACCACTGGACACAGACTTGAGCAACCTGATCTACTTATACCAGCTTTGAGTAAGGGTTGGACTAGATGACCTCTCAAGTTCCCTTCCAACTTTTATGGTGAATAGCAATGGATGTGTGCTTCAGGACATGGTTTAGTGGGTTAGGTAGTGTTGGGTTGATGACTGGACTTGATGATCCTTGAGGTCTTTTCCAACCTTAATGACTCTATGCTTCTATAATAATGGAGAATGTTTGTGTATGGTATGGAGCAGCTTTAGCCTATGGAAGCTGGCTGACGACCAGGGTCTTGTGAAACTGGTCTGGTCTTCAACATCAGACAATAAAGAGCTTTAGCAAACAATCTCACACCAGAAAGAATAGAAGGAGCAATGCTATTAGTATGATTGAGAAAGCGCAATGCTGTTGATGAAACTAAGCAACAGTAAAGCCATTTGAGATCAGAAGAGGGAGCCCAATGTAAATCCTAGAATTCTGGAGACTGTATGCCATCTGGAAGAAGAAGGGTACCTCAAGGCAGTCCCAATATGAGTACTGATGGGCCATACCAATGAACAAAAGCCCAGTTACCCAGTGCCTTGTCTGGCAAACAGGCACCTGTGTCTGAAACTAGTAAAATTTAGTGACTATGAGCTTGTATGAGTGGATGCTTGTGCTTCTGACTGGTTTTGACTAATAAGAACACCGGTCCTCTTCCCCATCTAATAGCATCAATTAAATCAAATCTAAGGTAATGTTAACCCTAACAGCCACTTTCATCAATTGTTACATTGGAAAGTTACTATTTCCAGAAAAAAAAAGAATTGTGTACTAGAATAATATTTGGCATGTGAAATTTCATGAAGATTGATATTTTATGGACAAGTTTGGGCTAAAGATGGCTGTAACATGCTGATCTTCATTTTTAACTAACAGGCAACTGCTGAGCCCCCATCATTAAGCTGTAATTCTTGCAAAAACTTCAATTAATCAGATTTTTCATCAGAACTTTTTTGTTTGATTTAAAGTACCATGTAGAATTGTTATAGAAACTTCATTTAAATATGGATTTAATTAGAAATGTTTTATAATTTTAATGAGTCTTAAAAGTCTTGTGATGAGGAGTCAGTGTAATTATGGTATTTAAAATGATTGGCTAAATGCATACTTTATAATTTACCTTCCTCACAACTGTGTTTTCATGATGGTTATTTTTAACATGAAGAATTGTTTCATTTTGTGTCAGTTTATCCTCCTCTTCCTTCCACAAAATGCTTTATCTCTGAAATAAAATTAAATATGCATGATACTAGTAGTATTGGATAATATTGTAATAGCACAGTAAAAAATCAATCTAAGAGAGGAAAATTTTGGTTTTGTTAGAGAAATGACTATAAATTGATAATTTGTTATCCAGAAGTAAATTACAGACTAGCTCTGTCCTATATGTGTTGTCTCTTTTGTGTTTGAGGAAATTACCTGCAAAATTGCTGCAAAAAGACATGTTGGACTACGTATTGTGCTATTCAGCAATCTGCTTCACCACCTCAACATAAAGAGAGAGCCTCAGCAAATCTGGGAAAATAAGGAGGTTATAGAACTAGCAGTTAAAAGCGGGGGAAATGGGCTTTTTAATGCATCGTGTACTTTATCACACAACCTCCATGAAGACCACTCGCTGTCACATACTAAGCCTTACAATTCATTGTTCTGAAAAAGTACACATTAGCTCCTGCATATCTAACACATTGCTGTTATATTGCTTTTTGTGTGTGTGTGTGTTTGGATATATTTTTGTTAATGAAAACTGAGTGCATAGTAAGTCGAGTCTTTAACATAGAATAGATAAGCCAATATTAGCGCAACTAGCCTAAAGAAGGCACCAAACAAGAGTTTTATGTATTGTTTCTCGGGTCTGCAATACCTCTCTGCAAATCAGTCAAATCTCTTCTGCTGCAGTGCTCCACATTTTCCCACATATCTTTGTATTTACTTACTCATCAGGGAAAAAAATACTTGACTATAATGCAACACATGTCAACAACTCCTACGCCCTTTGATCTCCTTTGGCATGTAGATCGCTGGCCATGAGGCAGCCATGCCTGATCAGTGCAGAGCTTTAGCATCTTGCCCAGCAAAGACTACAAAAGAAGAGTAATCATGTAATGATACTTGCTTGAAGTATTCGCCCACAGCCAGCAAACTGATCTAATAGATCCTAGCTTTATATGGACCTCTGGTAGGTTTCCATTTTGCAGCATCAGCCAACAGTTCATACAATCTGTTTTGAGTCAGCAATCCTAGGTTCAGAAATTATGAAAATGTATCCAGTTCTGTTAAATGACTGTTCATTCAGCATCCATCCGTTAAGTGTAAGAAGGAACTTCACTTGTACTCATGCTTGGCACGTAGCTACTTTTATATCATATATGTACTGTCATCTTCATATCTCATATGTGTACTGTCATATGGGAAGGCTGAAATCTTTCAATTATTGTCATAGTATATGTCTATTGGACTTTTCCTATGAGTATTTAAGGGTTTTTTTTTATTTATTTTGAACATAATTTATTACATAGTCAAGTAGTCTGGTTCTCAGATTTCCACACAACTTTCCAGCAGGTGCTAATTCTATGTTGTCATGCTCTGCTGTGTAATTTATTAGTACCAAATATAGATCTGGATTGGTTGCTACATTTTTTCTTTTTTTTTTTTTTTATGTTGAAGCACACTTACAATTTTTAATGCCATTTTTCCATGAGCCCATTTAATTGTGGCTCTCTTGGACTTACAATAATATGCTTAATTTTTTTTTTTCTGGTGAAAAATTGTCATATGTTTAAATGAAATTGTAGTCCATGACCTGTCGTTTCCACGGGTGGTATATATGTCTAGCAAACACTGATTTTTACATGTTTAACAGCTTTATAATGTTCAATCCCATTTTTGCATGTTGAGAATAGTAATCCAGAACCATCACATAATTTTTTGTGGCCTAAATGGATAAATCTGTGCTGATTTAGATCATTAATATAAAGCTTCTGTAAACATGTTCAAGATTAGAATATCAGAATCTGATAATTTATTATTTTATTTTCTTTTATATTTTTAATGGATTTTTTTGGTGAAAACAAGCTTTTAAAGAGTATTAACACCTTCTTAAACTTTTTCTGGTAATTCCTTTTTTTACATTATTATTTCATGCCACTTTCTGTGTGCATAGGTCTTGTTCTTTTTATCATCATGCCTTCTTATTTTTTGTGAATTCAGCTAGTTCCATGAAGCTGTAAAGTGCTTTCAGTCTTGAGATATTTTCATCCTTGAAATAACTGCATAATTTTCTTTTTCCATTTACTTCTTTCCATGTATTTAATACATTCCTCCATGATAAATACTCTTCTAAATCTCTGTTCTAAGGTTTACCTGTTTATGATTCTTTCATTTATTAACCCTTTACATTTTCTTCAAATATTTTGCTGACCTTTAAGCCAGTGTTCAATTTTTAAAACATTTAAATTACTTACTTAAGCACTTACCTATGCCAATAATAGCCCAGTCTTGGGAGGTCTGTCTATTGAATAGATTCCCTTATCCTTCACCTGTGGTGCTATATTGTGCAGGGAGTAGTTGCACCTTGTTTCTTTGCAAGTGTAAATATTAGTAAGAAGCATGTTTCCATGTTTCTGCCTTTTCCCCATTCTACAGTGTCACTGATGCTGTCACTTCCATTTTGGCTTGTCACAGCCACCAGTCCAAGTCACAGAATTTACAGCAACAATCATATTTTATGAAACTATTTATGAACTACTTTATGAAAATATTTATAGGCATTTTACACAGACTCCATAGTTATTTTTTTTCTAGAGATACTTGCCCAATTTTAAACTCTTGTATGATACCTATACCTCCTGGTATTCTAATAGATTTTCTGTGTGGATTTTAGGGTGTGCTGCTTTACAGTGAGAAGAAATTTCAAGGCAGAGAATGAAATTCTACATAAGTACTCTTTTTTTCCTTATTATTTATCTAAGAGAGAGGTCAGAATCTCTCTGATGGGAGAATATGTTTGTCTGTTTTCTGCAGTACCACAGCTGGGTTTTAAATGCTGATGCTCTAGCGTGCATGCATCTGAGAAGCAGAGCAGGGATGTTAAAAGATTGGTGGTGAGTGATGATGGAAGGTAGAAGAAGTAGGTGTGGCATTTATTTAACCACGATTTGTATGAGTGTAGGATAAAAATGAGCCAGAGCTGTAGTCATTTTGTGCTTGACCTCTCAGAGGTTCTTATGATCATAAAAATCTTAATGTGGCCATTACAAGCACTTCATCTCTTCCTCTGAAGTGGCTCAGTCGCTAAAAAACATCATAAGTATACAGAAAAAGCATACTTTTACATGATGCCCACTTCTGTCTTCATGGTTCCAGCCATATCTGTGGCTGCTTCAGATAATTCCGAAACAGAAAAACCACTGCCTCGGATGAAATAGACATTGCAAGTGCCAGCTGCAGCAGTCACTGTAGGTTTTATGATCCTAAGGTTCTTTGTAGTTTCTAAATCTATCATTCTTATTAGAAATACTGATTAATTAAAACCATTTCAATACATTTTCAACAATTTATTCTTTTAATATTTTCTCTTAGAATAAAGTTCACAAGATGCTCCACAAATATGTAGTAAGAATGCTGTTTGCCTTGAGCAGAAATATAGAGAGAATTAGAATTTCAAAAAAGAGAGAAACATTGCACTAACTTTGGCATCATGGTCTCATTTATTGTAACATGCATCATTTATTTCTTTGGCAGCTCTTTATGCAGGGATTTTTTTTTTTTTGAAAGCACTGAGCTTTGTACTGACTTTTAAAAATAAAATAAAAAGTGCATTACTAGGAGTTCAAATATGGCAATGAATTATTTGATTTTTTTTAACTCTTTGCTACCTTGGATTTATCCTAATCAAGGTTATCAAGTGGTGTTGGTTAGTGTCATGTTCTCTGAAATATGTGAGTAGTTTCAGAGAAGTTAGTAGGCTATGAATTCCTGTTTCAAATGCTGAAAATGGCATTAATTGATGGGCATTTTGCCAGATCCTGTAGGCTCCACCCATATCTGCTTTTTTGGGTACCTCCCAAATCTTCCTATGTGATATGTAGACGATATATAGATTTTACAAGCTTGGCTTGGGTATACTTGGCAGATAAAGGAGAGAAAAATTATATTCTTGTCACGAGAAGATTCCTAAGATTTAGAAAATGCTCCCATTCCACATCAAGTTGAAATCCAAACCTTTTAGAGTTCATCAGGCAGAGATGTAAAGCCCAGAGCCTGGCAGGTGGGGATTTCACCCGCACGTGGGAGACCCTTCCTCTGTCACTCTCACACATGTCCTGCAAGTCATTTGAATTAGAACGATACAGAGCATCCCACAGGGACACTTTCTGTCTCCTGTATTAAGGAATTAATAAAATCCTTGCCAAATCACTGTATTGCAGCCCAATAGAGCAGCAGAGCAGGGATGTGAGCCTTGGTCCCGTCTGCAAAGACCCACCTGTTAAACCCTTTCTTGCTTTCTAGCTTGGAACTGTGTTTTCCTTTAGAAAATTCTGTAAAAGCAGGTAAACAACCATTAAAAAAAAAAAAGTTCACCAAATTGGTGTTTTCTGCGTCAGTAAAAGTTGCAAACATAAGTCTCCATGAGTTTCCTCATTGCAGATATACGCACATAATCCCAAGCAAGTTCCCAGTTCCAACAGTCAGTGGGAATAAATATCACTCGGATGGTACCAACAACAAACTTGTGCGATTCGATTGAATCTACACATCTCGAGCAAGTATTTGCATGGTGTTACTGTTTTCTTACATGTCTTTTCCGTTATCCATCTCCTCCTTTGTGGCTCCCACTCCTGATATCATCTGTACACAACAAGCTGTAAAACTGCCTTTTTGCTTTATCCATTCAATAATCTCATCTTTAGCTTATGTATCCTGTAAAACAGTGCCAGCAGAAAGTTTGGCAAGTAATTTGCCAAATGTTATTCTCACTAGCCTGTTAGGAAATTAATTAATTGTTCACTGGAGGAACATACAAAATTGATATTGGATATATTGTGCTCAGATAATTTATCATACTATATTCATATTTGGGTTTTTTTTCATTTTGTACCAAAAAGTTTTGGGTATTGCAACAATAGAAGATTGATGAAAAATAATGTAACAGGCCAATTACTTTAGTATTTATATTAAGTAGAGGAAAATTCTTCAATCACTGTTTGCATTAGTAAAGCCAATATTCTAATTTAAATTATTCTACTGGATGAATTTGCAAATTAGAGCCTCATAATCTTTAAAACAATATTTGCACAATAGTATTTAACTTTCCAAAGAATGGAGGAGTGGAAAAAAGCAACAATAAATATGAGACATATTAAGACATTTTCATTATGTAGTATTTCTGTTTAGTCAAGCCCCTATTTAGCATTGTAATTTTTTACATAAAGTTTCCCCTCTAATCTTTACATGTTTGTTACAATTAATGAACTGTAATAAACAAACTTAGTAACTAATCAAAAACTATCTATTAAACTAAATTTCTTAATGAAACTTCTTAATAATCTGCTACCGCAAAATCTGTGTCACTTTTGGCAATCCCTATATGGATGCTACTGTGTATGTTTTATTTCTGATTTGGTATCAACGGCATATACTTCCTTTTGATCTGTAACAAGTACCTAAATGTAATATATCATCCCTAATATGGTTTTTAAAAAGTGCCTCCATAGGACTGCACGTACAATTGACAAAATATATGCAGTAATGCAACTGAAAATCAAAGAAGCAAATTTATCGCTATATATTAAATCCAGCCCTGCTAAAATGTCCTGCATGCTCTTTAAGAGACGCACAGAATATTTTTTTCTGCATCTTCTCTCCACTATATTGAACACAGTACTGTATCCCCATAGATATCTATATATATATATCAGAGAGTTTGTGGGTCAGGATCAAAGGGAGGGCAGGGACAGGGGACATTGTAGTGGGGGCCTGCTACAGGCCACCTGTCCAGGAAGAGCAAGTGGATGAGGCCCTCTTCAGACAGATAGGAGCAGCTTCACACTCACAAGCCATGGACCTCATGGGGGATTTCAACCACTCTGATATCTGTTGGAAGAACAACACAGCACAGCATAGGCAGGCCAGGAAGTTCCTGGAATGTGTTGATGACAACTTCCTTCTCCAAGTGATAGAGGAGCCAACCAGGAGAGGAGCTATGCTGGACCTTGTTCTCACCAAGCAGGAAGGGCTGGTGGGGAATGTAGAACTCAAGGGCAGCCTGGGATGCAGCGACCATGAGATGGTGGAGTTCAAGATCCTCAGGGCAGTGAGGAGGGTGCACAGCAAACTCACTACCCTGGACTTTAGGAGAGCGGACTTTGGCCTCTTCAGGGACCTGCTTGGAAGAGTCCCATGGGATAAAGCCCTGGAGGGAAGATGGGCCCAAGAAAGCTGGCTAATATTCAAGGATCAGTTCCTTCAGGCTCAGGGGAGATGCATCCCAACAAAGAGGAAGGCAGGCAAAAATGCCAGGAGGCCTGCATGGATGAACAAGGAAGTCCTGAGCAAACTCAAACAAAAAAAAATGAAGCATACAGAGGGTGGAAGCAGCAGGTCAAAGGAGGTGATTCTCCCCCTACTCTGCTCTTGTAAGACCTCACCTGGAGTACTGTGTTCAGTAGTCCAGAGAGAGTCCAGAGGAGAGCCACAAAATTGGTCAGAGGGCTGGAGCACCTCCTCTATGAGGACAGGCTGAGAGAATTGGGGTTGTTCAGCCAGGAGAAAAGAAGGCTCCGAGGAGACCTAATAGCAGCCTTCCAGTACCTGAAGGGGGCCTACAGGAGGGATGGGGGAACACTCTTTAACAGGGAGTGTAGTGCGAGGACAAGGGGTAACAGGTATAAGCTGAAAGAGTGTAGACTTAGACTAGACATTAGGAAGAAATTTTTTACTCTGAGGGAGGTGAAGCACCAGAACAGGTTGCCCAGGGAAGCTGCGGATGCCCCATCCCTGGAGGTGTTCAAGGCCAGGCTGGACGAGGCTTTGACCAATCTGGTCTAGTGGAGGGTGTCCCTGCCCATGGCAGGGGGGTTGGAACTTGATGATCTTTAAGGTCCTTTCCAGCCCTAACCATTCTATGGTTCTATGATATGCCCATATAAATCGATGTATTGATGCTACTTCTACGCAAGGATAGGCCATGGACACATCACTAAGGAAACTAAGGTAATTCCTGCTTCAGCAGGGGGATTGGACTAGATGATCTTTCGAGGTCCCTTCCAATCCCTAACATTCTGTGATTCTGTGATTCTGTGAAACCTTAGCTGGAATCACTGGATCTTCCTGGGGCACCAAATACTTCTTGCACTTTGTTAGCTCATGGATGTGCAAGCCAAGACTTCTTCCTCTCTTGCCGCTTATTTATGAGAAGAAGCAGAAACCCTCCCAGTGCTAGTCATCCTCTTTGATCTGAAGTCTAGGCTGACCAGCAGAAAACCTCAGTGATTCCTGTATTTGTCCATGCTGACATGTTTTGCTATATCTATAACAAATCACCAAGAGGTAATCCGAGACAGCCAACATGGCTTCACCAAAGGCTGATTTTGCCTGACCAATCTGGTGGCCTACTATGGTGGAGTGATGGCATCGGTGGACAAAGGAAGAGCGACAGATGTCATTTACCTGGACTTGTGCACAGCCTTTGACATGGTCCCTCACCACATCCTTCTCCCTAAATTGAAGAGGTATGGATTTGAATGATGGACTGTTCAATGCATAAAGAATTGGTTGGCTGGTCTCAGCCAAGGGGTTGTGGTCAATAGCTCTATGTCTGTAATGAGGCCGGTCACCAGTGGTGTCCCTCAAGGGTCTGTCTTGGGACCAGTGCTCTTCAACATCTTTGTCAACGACGTAGATGAGGGAATCGAGTGCACCCTCAGCAAATTTGCAGACAACACCAAGCTGAGTGGGTGCAGTTGATACAATAGAGGAAAGGGATGCCATCCAGAGGGACCTGGACAGGCTGGAGAAGTGGGCCCATGAGAACCTAATGAATCACAGAATCACAGAATCACAGAATGTTAGAGATTGGAAGGGACCTCAAAAGATCATCTAGTCCAATCCTCCTGCCAGAGCAGTAGCACCTAGATCAGATCACACAGGAACGCATCCAGGCGGATGTTGAATGTCTCCAGAGAAGGAGACTCCACAACCTCTCTGGGCAGCCTGTTCCAGGGCTCTGTCACCCTCACTGTAAAGAAGCTTTTTCTCATATTCAAGTGGAACCTCCTATGTTCCAGCGTGAACCCATTGCCCCTTGTCCTATCACTGGATGTCACAGAGAAGAGCCTGGCTCCATCCTCCTGACACTCACCCTTCCCATATTTATAAACATTGATTAGGTCACCCCTCAGTCTCCTCCTTTCCAAGCTGAAGAGACCCAGCTCCCTCAGCCTTTCCTCATAAGGGAGATGCTCCATTCCCTTCATCATCTTCGTGGCTCTGTGCTGGACTCTTTCCAGCAGTTCCCTGTCCCTCTTGAACTGAGGGGCCCAGAACTGGACACAGTATTCCAGATGAGGTCTCACCAGGGCAGAGTAGAGGGGGAGGAGAACCTCTCTCGACCTACTGACCACACCATGAGGTTCAACAAGGCCAAGTGCAAGATGTTGCAGTTGGGCCAGGGAAATCCCACACACTGGTATAGACTGGGAGAAGAACTCCTTGAGAGCAGCCCTGCAGAGAAGGACTTGGGGGTCCTGGTGGACGAGAAGCTGGACCTGAGCCAGCAGTGTGTGCTTGCAGCCCAGAAGGCCAACTAAGTTTTGGGCTGCATTAATAAAGTGGTGGCCAGCAGGGAGAGGGAGGTGATTCTCCCCCTCTACTCTGCTCTTGTGAGACCCCATCTGGAGTACTGCATTCAAGGCCAGGCTGGATGGGGACCTGGGCAGCTTGCTCTAGTGGTTGGCAACCCTGCCCACAGCAGGGGGGTTGAAACTAGATGATCATTAAGGTCCTTATCCACCCAGGCCATTCTATGATTCTACGATATATCTGAAAAATATAACAGAGAAAAGTTTTTAGGCAATTCCCTTCAGGTGCACACAATGTGTCATCTGCCTTATTTGATATTGCTTCGTATTTTTAAAACATATTTCAAATGTTTAATTCCGTAAGTACACAAGTAGTATAGGCCTGAAAACTCACAATGCTCCCTTAAAAATTACAAAAGTCATGGCATTTTATTCTAATCAGGTGCTTTCTTTTAAATATGAAGAACAAACTGAAAGTTGGGCTTTCTAGACACGCGGACTCATTACAGTTATATGAACTCTAAGTGAAATGTAGATGGTCATATGACGGATTGGTTCAAATAATTCCCGTGCCCTTTTGAAATGCTGATTGTTTAATCTTCCAAGATACAGCCAGGCTAAAATAAAATATATGGCACCTATGTATTTGGAAATTTTCTCTGACAGCTAGCTACATTACTAATAATTTGAAACAACAGAGTTGTGCAGGTCAGCTGTGCAAGTGATGAAGCTTACATTTTGAAAGAAATTCAGGATGGTAATTTCATTCACATTCACATTACTTGAACTGGCTAGTTGGATTTCTACCAGTTGCTATTGACAAAACAATTGTCACACATTTCAGAGATGGTAGTAAAAACGTGTTCCATATTGGACAAATCTTTGAATGGTAAATGTTGACTCTTTTTCCACTGAAACACCTGATTTCTACTACTGTCCAGTAGTCTTTCAAAAAGCAATATTGTCCCTATACTTTAAGAGTGGAAAAATTTCTAAATTAGACAAGGGACCAGGTGTTTGTCAAGCTCATTTCATAGATCTTTAATTCATGGATACTGTTAAGCGAATGCATAGTAGACATTCTTATCCTCATTGGACCTGCTTAAATGCTTTAAAAATAGACTACTTTTTGATAAAATGATAATGTAATGTATTAGTAATAACTTGTTAAAAAAGTGAACACTGAAGAATGTCCAAACCAGATGACATTGAAGATTTTTACCAACACTAACGTTTCAGATTCAATGAAATGTGCTGACAAGTATGAAGTCACTGTCTTTAAAAGGAATCTGCTGATTTATTGTTAAGCTTCCACTAGCTGAGACCACTGGATTTCTGTGTTATAACTCCAGCAATAACTGTTTTGAATGTCATCCATTTAGCATTTTCAGTTGTTGTCCTTCTAAGTAAACAGCTCCTCTACTTAAAAATACACAACAAATCATATTAATTAAAATGAATCAATTCAACTGGTAAAGTGGTGTTTTGGAGTAACACTGAGGACCATAAATTCAAATTAAGGCTTGCATGACTTCTTCCTAGGTTTGAAGAGGCTCCTTGGTAGATCAGCAAAAGGAAAAAGGGAAACCAGTCACTCCAGTTAAGAGCATTCACTTGGGATGCTTGCGAAAGTCACAGTGCTGAGGGTCATACAGCCAGATTCTATAAACACATCATAAATCTGAGAATAAAGCAGGCAGACATAATAACAATTGTACCTCACAGTAATATTAGATAAGGTTAGGTATGATAGTAGTCGTATAAAATGGAGTAATAGGAAGTTAATTATTGCAAAACTTTGATCATGGACATACAGTGTTTATAAATTTATTCATAGTATATTTTGCTTGTTCTGATACTTCTTCACTCCAGTATGTGGGTTGTCAGATTCAGTTTTTAAGGTAAAGGTATGATGGATATGTGCTAACTTATACATGTTCATTGAATATATTTTTCCTAACCATATTTTAACAATCAGGTTATACTACAGAGCACTTGTTCTTTTGCTGGTTTTAGTAAAACTGTATTTCTAAATACAAGAAGTACACACCATGGACCTCTTCCCAATAATGACTCTTCTTTTTTTGCAAGTATGATGAATGCAATATACTTTTCCCACCATTCTGTATTACAGTCAATTTATTCACTGATCTAAATTTGTATAAGGCTTCTGGTTTGTGCAGTCTGAATGAAAACAAGTGTTGGGACAGGATTAAAGTATTGCTCCTGAAATTAGTTTCCTAAAAGCATTCTTTTTTTCTGCTGCTTCTCTACATGTCTCCGACTTTATAGGGTCATCCTATGGCTCATTTATAATCTACTGGATTTAATAGTCGAAAATATGATTTCTGTGTTTGATATTCATGCTTTACCTTTTGTCTTTGGCTGGTCTGAACAGGGAGCCTACACTTATCATCTACTTAGAACAGAAATAGATTAATATTAAAGGGATATCAAGCTCTTAAATATCCACAAAAATTGTGAAAGAGATACAGCCACATTACTGAGCATTATGTAGGCATAATTAGAGTGATGCAAAGTTTAGCTGACTGTATCAGCTCTGTTTCTGCTTTTATTATCCCGATTTTCTGCAAGAGAATATTGTGTGACTCTTAAGGTTTTATATTTAATTAACTTCTACAGAAAAGAAAAATCATCTTCGTATTCTTTTATCTTTTCAGTTTTTCAGTTCTAATGGTATTAGGACTTTATCCTAAACTAGAATTGAGTATTCACATGAAGAAAGCAAAGAATCTGATATATTGTTTATTTCTTGGTGTGATAGGTATGCCTGATGGTTAAAGAAACAAAGACCCAGTGAGTTTTGGGATATTGTGTAATACAGTATTATTACTGCAAGAGAATGATGACCATTCACGTTAAATCTTTGGGCTGGACATCATGTGGTGTTTTGAGTTTTCACTGCAAACTTACAGAGTGTTGAGAGCATCTGTTTAACTTCCAAAACACTTCTTAGCCCTTCCACTTTTTCTCTGCTGGTTTTACAAGGCTTCCACCTCTACCAACATGGGTGATATAAACCAAAAAGTACTATCACAATAAATATAGGGAAGATTCTTTGGTAGTTTTGACAATTTGTGTCAATTGCCTTATGGCCATGTGAGTTGCATGGGGCAAGATTTTTTGGGGTTGTATTTTGTATGATTCAATAATCTCAAGTGGTGTTCCCCAGTATTGGGGGGAGCAATGAATTGATAGTAACAAATTTTGTATTGACTTGCTTAAAGACTGGTTTAACGCGCATTAAAAAATTAATAAAAAGTTCTTTTTCTTTCAGGTGGGAGATGAAAGAAGGGGCAGATCTTGAAAGCGAGGAGAAAGTTATGGTGGAACACTTAAAAAATGTTTATTTGACACAGAGGTCTACTACCTCAGAAGAAAAAGATGAATAATTACCTTCCCTTTTCTGAATTCAACATGATTAACTTAATGGCTTAGTTATAACTGACAGGACTAGAAAGCTCAGGAATATATATCTCGAGTAGGAGGTTTAAGCTAAAGAATGTTCCCTTGTTATTGTCTAGTCATCCCATCCAGGCAGGAATTTTTCGCACATGCATAAGGTGAGCAATTCTCGATGAAAATGTCAATGTCACCAAACAAGGAGTGTACGTCTCAATGCTGTGGAGGTATAAACCTGAATGACAAACCAAGAACTGTTTTAAAAGTATAAAACTCATTCTAAAAAGGACTATAAAATTTTACTATATCAGAAATTATAAAGAAGGCAACATTTATTTCTGATATAGTAAAATTTCATTTTCACAGTAAGCCCTGTTGGATATTCAGATTTTCCAAATACTAAGTGTTTTTTTTTTTTTCAATAAAAGTTCTTCCTCAAAGACTAAAAATAGATGAGCTAGACAGGTGGGCTATTGTCACAGTATTTTTTATACAGAAGGTGTGGTTAATAACTCCTTAGCTCTACAGAAATAATCCATCATTTTTCTATTTGTTTCTTCATTGGAACTCCAAGAGCACTATTTCCTCTGCCTGATGAAGGACCCTGGCAAGATCTTGCTCAGGCTGCAACCTGAGCTGCAGCTATTCCTGTTCTCAGCACATCTTCTCATGGATGCTATTATGGACATAATTCAGACCACTGGAAGAGGAGGAAGGCACAGTTTTTTCCTGAAGACTTCAGCAGCATCATGGGTAACCATAACAATAATGCTGCCAGGAGGTCTAATCTGAAATGTAGTTTATCCTCCTCTTAATTGATTTTTTTTTCAATCGTGTGTATAAAATTTCACAGAATCACAGAATCACAGAATGTTAGGGATTGGAAAGGACCTCGAAAGATCATCTAATACAATCCCCCTGCCAGAGCAGTAGCACCTAGATCAGATCACACAGGAACGCATCCAGGCAGGCTTTGAATGTCTCCAGAGAAGGAGACTCCACAACCTCTCTGGGCAGCCTGTTCCAGGGCTCTGTCACCCTCACCATAAAGAAGTTTTTTCATATATTCAAGTGATGATGTAAAACCTATTTTTCTTTGCTTTGTATTTCACCTTTGAAGATTACTTGTGGTATTTAGGCTTAAAACATAGCTACAGGGATCGCCTATGATGCAAGTACAGTATTCTGACGAATGAGGCACATGTGCTCCAAGCCATACTATTAATGTGCTAGTGTATGTGGTAGCTGGAGTTTAGAGTATTCATTCCTATTTTACCAAAATCTATTGTACATAATTAATTTTTTGCATAGTCACGTAAAGTGAATTTCTGTCTAAGTGGTGGAACTGACTGAAATACTTTTCGTGAAAAAGCTCTCCTTCTGTGAAACACTTATTTTGAACAGGATAAACTTTGCAAATGAAATAAACTAACCCAGAATAAAAACACTTACTTACTCTGAAATAGGAATGTCTATATGGGGAGTTATTCCAAACTGGTCATTATCCTTTAAATTCACATCACACTTGGTTCTGGAATAATCTGTAAACAGACATGTTTAAAAAAAAAAAAAAAGTTCTGTATGTCCCTTCTAGACTTCTTTCCCTGCCAAATTAGTTCAGCAGTAACCCGCTGGGTAGCACTAGGACAATTTTGTCTTTCTTAGCAACAGTATAGTTACAGTGGAGCTGACAAGACAGAACAACTAGCCTGAATAAAGGCTGAACCTTTGCAGGATATTTTATTTGGATGTTTTTCTTATCCAGCCCTCTCTCTATATATAAATATGACTTCTACAGTATCTGAATGCATGCTAATGTATGTTTGAAATTGAACTTGTCCCTCAATTCTTACTGAGAAAGAGCAGGGCTCAGTTTGTTTGAAATTTAGTGATCCCATTAACTGACCTTCAGGGCATAAAAGAAATGTCATCTTGGCATCATCATTTACGCTGAACAGATATGTTTGCAACATTCAGATTTGTTCAATAAAATTACAGTAATGATAAGAGTTGTATAAGTAAGATTGCTAAATAACATACCATTAATTTATCAAGACTGCTTACTTTAAACTTAAACCCTTAATTGAAGAACAATGAAAGACAGTTGAAAGAGCTGATCATTTTTACATTGTAAGGGGTGTAAAAATAGGAGGACTTGTATAGAAGATTGCTGCTTTCTTTGGCTTTTCTTAATAAAACAATAGTTCTAAATGTTCTGGACTTAATATTAATTTCATTTTGGAGAATGTTGGGTTCATAAAGTTGCAAGGTTTTGCTTTTATATTTTTATATCCTGGCTCTTTGTCACTACTTCTTGATCCAAAAAAGTCTCACGTTTACAGTTAGCCTCAATAAATGAAGGTGGCAGGAGCCACATTTGCTGACTGCAGTTGCATGACCACTGCAACCTGACCATGTTAACTGCTCCTGGAAAGGTCAAAAATAAGGATTAAAGTCTGTTGTGTACAACAGACCTTTCCAAATGGGCAAAAGCTGTCCTTGTTGGCTCAGCCAAGTTAAGTTAAAAGCAAAGTATTATATTTATAGAAATGAATTAGATCAGATAGCACAAAGTAGGTAACTATGCATTATCATTAATGCTTATACCAAATTCTCATTTAACATTTTAGTATGCTTAGCCCTTCTTACAAAACAGGCTTAAATGGGAGACATCATGGCACAGAATATCCAATTCAGAGTGCTCCAAATCTTAAGAACTTGCTACTTCTGAAAGGCCATTAATAAAATTAGAGGCTGGGCAAAACTGGGATAGCATTAATAGTAATGAAACTGCAGAAATGAGAGAGAGAGCGCATGATTTTTGGGGAAAAAAACAGGCATTAAGACATAACCCTGCCTTTTAGCAGCTTTTGTGCTGGCAAGCATTCTGCCATAGATCGTGCTTCATGCCAGGAGAGGGCTTTTGTAGAGACCACAGGCATCAAAGCTATTTGTTCTGGAAATATGCACGGTGGCAAACAAGATGTTCTCTAATTCATCTCTACATCCTCACAGTGGTGCAAAGCAGGCATGAGGCTGGCTTCTTCCAATTAGCTTGCTCTGATGAAATATTCCATTTCCCTCTCAGCTGGGAGGTCTTTGCAAAATACTGCTGAGTCTTATCTACAGTCAGATACCAATTATATGCTGACATAAAACTATTTTTTGCAACTCCTTAAAAATATGTACTATCATTTTTAGTGACAGACAATATTCAAACATCCAAGCCAATAGTCAAAAGACTGAGGAATTAGACTTTACAAGGTCTTGAGCAGGTGGGGTATACCTGAGGGCCTTGTAATACCCATCAGTAAAACAATGAAGGAACCAGATTATTCCTCTCTAGCAACAGCATTCAAGAATAGACTGTTAGCTAGCAAGTTATTGCAGCAAGTGAAACAATTATATAAAGATTTCTTAGGAAGAAATGTTTTCCTGTGAGAGTGGTGGGGCTGTGGCCCAGGTTGCCCAGAGAAGCTGTGGATGCCCCACCCCTGGAGGCTGGATGAGGCTTTGAGCAACCTGGGCTAGTGGGAAGTGTCCCTGCCCATGGCTGGGGCTTGGTACTAGATGTTCCTTAAGGTTGCTTCCAACCCAAACCATTCTGTGATTCTCTGAGTCTATGGTCATATTAAACAGTTATGATCTTCTAGTTCAAAGAGCATGCCATGTCCACCATGACAGTCAGGTTTCAAACTTTGTTCATGGTGGAAGTTTGCTGCAACTGCACATAACTTTGTCTTTTCAGGACAGCTTTTTAGAAAAAAGTAATCTCTTTTAATCTCTCATAATAAATAAATAAATACATTGATTAAAATTACTCTTGTAAAACAAGCACTCAGTCATTAGAAAACAACTGATTAATGATTGCAAATGCAATGATTACCAATGTTCCATAAGATAACTGTTAATGACATGGTCATATATGTTTTGTCCCTAGATTAATTCATTAGAGAACAGAAATGCCTACACAAGCAACTTTGATATATTTGCAATTACCTAACAAGCAACTACTTTATTTTTTTTTGTCCAATAATCTGGGTTTTCTATGTAAAAAGCCTAATAACTTTCAGGTATTGGGTCTCCATAAAGAAATAGTATCACATAGCTCTTCATGTGTCATCTTGACTCTGTTTTGTTTTCCACCTCAATATTGTCTTTTAGGCACCCTTAAAAATCTTACCGCATAATGTTTATCATAATTGAGAATGTGGGTACTGCTGGCACTAGGGTATACATGGGTAGAGAATTCATTTTCTAGACTGTCATAGAGACTTAAAGCAGGGTAGGTTGTGTATGGGTAATTATTTCAGGTTTATGGTTGTCTGAACACTTCCATTCCTAATGTTTTTGCAATATCTATGTTCTTCCATTGTTCTAAGCTACCTGTGTTACCTGGGATAGTGGAAGCTACTTGTATGCATTGTTGTTTAAGAGTTACTTATGGTCTTTATTAAAACTAAGGTATTTTGCCCCAGGTTTTATTTCCTTTGAGTTCTCTGAACTTTAATTTACACTGAGAAATCCACAGCATGTCTTTTTTCAGAACCTACAAATACCTATTTACATATCAAAAAAGCCTATGCCTTCTCAAACATGATGCAGAGTCTTAGAAAACCAGAAATTGAATAAATGTAAAATTCAAACCAACCACCTGCAAGGTTATCATTTAAGAAATGGCAGTAGTCATTTCCACTTGGAATTTCACCTCTCTGTATATTTCAGAAATGACACCTTTAAGGAGTTGTTTCTTTATGATCTGGACTCTTTATTGGTAGCTTTACTCTAAAGAACAAACATGTCTTAAATGGGTTTTATCATGTAGATTAAGATTATGCTTTCCCTCTAGAACATTGAATAAGGAAGAGGTTGACATGGCAGGTGGTTTTTGTTCTGGCATACGGACTAGCAAACAGTTTACTTTCCACAGTAAATCAGATGTGGCTTTGGGCATGAAATAACCTTGGCAGGAATCCTACCTGCAGGTATGTATTAACTTCAGGAAATTGACAGTTGAACATGTGCTGTCTTCAGAACATGACTTTCTTTAGAAGCAAACAGATTAGGTCTCTTCAAACAGCAACTGTTTCTATTCCAGTTGTCCTGGGTTAAGCAGAGACAGAGTTAACTTTCTTCACAATAGCTAGCAAGAGGCTGTGTTTGAATTTGAGCTCAGGGAGCTGATAAGAACTGATATTTGTGCTGCTGCCAAGGTTGGCAGACGAGTGAAGAGGCACAGCCGGTTGCTAGCCTAGGATTTGCTCTTAGGTTAAGACTGAAACTCAGAATAGCCAATAATCTATTCCATATCATACACGTCATGCCCAGTATATAGGTGAGGACCCTTCCGGAAGATCCCTCTTTTTTGTTCCAAGGCCTTTCAGTTTCAAATCTCCTGGCTCCGGAGCATGCTCCCAAATTTCACACACGCCCAACCACTTTATGAATGGACAGATTAATCGAGGTTGTTGCATTAATGCAACACAAATGTGTAATGTTAATCATCTGGCCTCCTCTCCAGAGAAATAATTAACAAGATCATGGTAAGACTGTTATTTCGACAACTACGCAAGGTCCTGATCAATGTTACTGAGCAAGCCCACACCTCCACCAGGCTTTGGTATCAGAGCAAAGATACCTCCACACTAACGAGTCAGAGAATGGAGTTTAATTTTTCATGTTTTAAAGGTGCTGTATATGCCTGGTGCAGTTCTTGGATTTCATAGAATCATAGAATCATTAAGGTTGGAAAGGGCCTCAAGGATCATCAAGTCCAACCCAACACCACCTAACTCACTAAGCCATGTCTCTAAGCACCACATCTACACGTTTCTTGAACACCTCCAGAGATGGTGACTCAACCACTTCCCTGGGCAGCCTGTTCCAATGTCTGACCACTCTTTCAGTGAAGAAATTTTTCCTAATATCCAGCCTAAACCTTCCCTGGTGTAACTTGAGGTCATTTTCTTTTGTCCTATCACTTGTTGCTTTAAAGAAGAGGCCAGCACTCACCTCACTACACCCTCCTTTCGGGTCATTGTAGAGAGTGATAAGGTCTCCTCTCAGCCTCCTCTTCTCTAAACTAAACAACCCCAGCTCCCTCAGCCACTCATAAGACCTGTGCTCCAGACCCCTCACCAGTTTCGTTGCCCTTCTCTGGACCCGCTCCAGCACCTCACTGTCCTTCTTGTGGTGAGGGGCCCAAAACTGAACACAGGATTCAAGGTGCAGCCTCACCAGTGCCGAGTACAGGGGCACAATCACTTCCCTAGTCCTGCTGGCCACACTATTTCTGATACAGGCCAGGATGCCGTTGGCCTTCTTGGCCACCTGGGCACACTGCTGGCTCATGTTCAGCTGGCTGTCAACCAACACCCCTAGGTCCCTCTCTGCTGGTCAGCTTTCCAGCCACTCACCCCCAAGCCTGTAGCGTTGCAGGAGGTTGTTGTGACCAAAGTGCAGGACCCGGCACTTGGCTTTATTGAACTTCATACAGTTGGCCTCAGCCCATTGGTCCAGCCTGTCCAGATCCCTCTGCAAAGCCTCCCTACCCTCAAGGAGGTCAACACACCCGCTCAGTTTGGTGTCATCAGCAAACGTACTGAGGGAGTACTCAATCCCCTCATCTAGGTCATCAATAAAGATGTTAAACAGGACAGGCCCCAAAACCGATCCCTGGGGTACACCACTGGTGACCAGCTGCCACCTGGACTTAACTCCATTCACCACGACTCTCTGGGCTCAGCCATCCAGCTAGTTTTCTATCCAGCAAAGAGTTTTCCTGCCTAAGCCGTGAGCCACTAGCTTTTGTAGGAGAATACTGTGGGACACAGTGTCAAAGGCCTTGCTAAAGTCCAAGTAGATGACATCCACGGCCTTTCCCTCATCCACTAGATGGGTCACCTGGTCGTAGAAGGTGATCAGGTTGGTCAAGCACGACCCTCCTTTCATGAACCCATGCTGGCTGGGAGTTGTATATCCTGAGGACAGGATATGTGAACCAAAAACCAACCGGCCCTGTGACTCTCATTTTCATTCTCTGCCCTTCTCACCCTTCCCCAATTTTTGCTGAGCTGTCATTTTTATGATCGTTCCTGCCGTACAAAATCCATACAAAGCCATTAACTGTCTCAAAGAACACCCAGTGCATACTGATGAGTAGTTCTCCAGGCCCAGTAGTAAGACACTGTGTGGTTACACTTTTGCATTTTAACCCTACACTCTGGACTGATGATTGGTCAATCCATGATGGTTACAATCTGCACAAGTAGTTTGGGCATTGATAAAGTCACCGTAACTGGCAGTGGCAGCAGCAATTTGTGAGTGTAGTCTTTTTTAAAAGTGTCTATCATGGCAATGGGCTCTACAGGACTTCACTCAATCTAAATCTCTCTACTAAAATGGTCTAGCTTTAACCTGATTTCTTAGGTCAGCTTTGTCAAGTGTTGTGGTTTAACCCACCCAGCAACAAATACCACACAGCCACGCACTCACCCTCCACTGTCCCTGGGGAACAGGGGAGAGAACTGAAGGGGTAAAGGGAAAAGTGACTCTGGGGTTGAGATAAGAACACTTTAATAACTGAAATACAATAAAAATGAAAATCATAATAATAATAATAATATACACAAGTGATACATAGTGCAACTGCTCAGCAGTCATTTACCAAGGCCCAGCCCATTCCTGGCTAATGATCCCAGAGCAGGGAGAGTCCCAAAACCGCAATCCCAAGAAGAGAGAACAAGCCCAAGTGAGAGAAAGAGCTTCCAGACAGACTTTAATAATATACTGGGCATGATGCACATGATATGGAATATACCACTAGCCAATTTGGGCCTCAGTCCTAAACTCAAATCCTAAACCTGTAATCCTGGGTCCATTGCTCTAGCTATGTTCCCTTCTGGCTTCTTGTGCACCTGCACACTACCAAAGCATGGAAAGTTGGAAAGTTCTTCGCTTAATGTAAATACTGCCTGGCAACAACTAAAACATCAGTGTGTTATCAACATTATTCTCAGCACAAATCCAAAACATCCCTCATACCAGCTACCAAGAAGAAAATTAACTCTGTCCCAGCTGAAACAAAGGCATCAGGTCTCTCCATGATAACTATAGTATTTCTTCTGTGGTAAGAAGTGGGAAGAACAGAAGAAATGTTGGAATCTTATGTGCTGTGCCTTTTTAGGAATCTCATTTTTCTAACTTGAGATCCAAAACGTGCATTTAAACTATGTAACAAAAAATGTATACGTAATTGATTTTCCATTTTATGTGTACACAAATTGTTTAGATCACAGTTGTACAATTTTTTTTTTAAAGTTGTATAATACCCTGGAGCAGTCATCTGCTCTAGCATGCATAATTTATTCAAAAATCATTTGTGGAGTTGAAGGATTGATAGTTTGGAACAGAAAAATTATGGATATGCTAAGTGCGTTCTTGCAAAAATAAATCATATAATCATATACTGAGATCCAATATTTCAAAATTCAAAGCACAATTAACTTGTTTGCATGCGTAACAGCAGTGAAATAACTTCACAAGGTTCACATTGTAAACCCATATATCTCCAGAGTAAATACTAGAACACAGACCATAAAGTTCTGTCAATAGCACTGCTTTCAATCTTTGTTTCATTCCATCAAAACTTTTCATATCAGTATGGCTTTTTTTTTTTTAACATCTATATACAGGACTAAAGAATTATGAGTGGTAACTTGAAATATGTATTATATATTTATATAGTAATACATATATTTAACCTTTACAACAAATGCAAAAGCATTAAGTGAAAAACAAAGACAGACTGTAAAAACTCTCGAGAACATCTAATGAAGCATAAAAATGAATGTCATGACAGATTTAAGTATGTTCTACTTTCAGCAAAACTGCTGAAGACAAATTTGAGAGTATTTGTTTACCATACTTTCGGCACAATAGCAGGAACCAAAATAAATTATCCAGGAATAAGACATAAGAAACTGATTAAGGGTGTAAACATCGAGCTAAATAACTGTTTTGCCAGTTGACAGGGATAGCACAAAGACACAGGCACCAAAAAAATTAAACTTACTTTTACTTATGTCCAAAGTGACAAGTAATGAGGAAAATAATACAGAGAAAATAAAGCAAGATAAGGTAAAGCAGCAAGACAACAAGCAAACTACTATAGCAAGCACAAAAATAAATAATGCATCTAGTCGTTACTACATAGAGTTAGCGATAGTGATTAAGAAATATACATCACCAATTGCCCTGTATTACCATCATCCAGATCCGCAGAAGCTGGGGAGCCCATTTACAGCGAAGGATTTGGATAATCCTTCCCAACAATTGGGAAATCTTTATACATGTGTCCACTGTATAGAGGAGGCTTCCAAATTTCCCTGCAAACGGTCCCCGCTTTTATACAGTTAAATAAACAATTTTATATCTTAAGCTGCGAAAAACATCTGGTGTAGTTTTTGGTTTTTTCCTTGTTAACTTTTTCCCCTGCTTGGCCAGAACCCGAGAAAAAGTTAAGAAGTAAACATATCTGGTTATCTTTGACTATGCGTCTCTAAACAAAGCCCGTCACTGCCTTGCTACATTCTGTCACGTAGAGGTCTGTTTGAAGGTTTGAGATAGGTTTATCTCTTTTTGGCAAGTGGGGCTGCTGTTACACAACTGTTACTTTACAGCAAGTGTTACCAGCAATGCTCTATAAGCGTTACAACAAAAGCTTTTATAAATTGGCATATATTCACAAGGTAATACATTACATATGTGATCAACATCATACATATCAGGTATATTGTTAGGTTGTGAGGTTCATGTAGAGGTCAACTTTGGTTCAGGGCCTCACTGCTCAGGCCCTAGTATTTCACAAGCCAAAGAAAGAGAAGTTTTTCAGCCTTGCAAAGCACTCAAGAACAATGTCGGGTTTTCATGAGTTTCCATTTCACATTTTCTTTTAAAGTTTATAATTTAATTTAAGTGAAAAGTGCTTCTCAAAAGCTAACACATCATCGTTGTTAGGAAAGCTAACATATTTTTATTTTTCATGAAATGCATTCTCTTTATTTATGCATCATACACAGTACACAAAAACCTATTCCATCAATGTCACACAAAAAGAACAAATGAAATTAAACTACAAAGGGAATTACAAAGATTTTTTTTTCTCCCGCTATCTTTTCTTTTGGGCTTAGCCCAGAAGCAATTTTTGTGTCTCAAAAGACATAGAGTAACTTTTCCCAAGAATCACACATCCTAAATGTTGCTGTTCTTAAATGCAACTCCCAGATAACATGGATTTGCTGGTTTTGTTTTTTTTTTAACTTTGGGAAAAAAAAATGTTGAATTTTTAGGTTTTAAAAAATTATTGTTTTCCATGTCTGTGTGTGACAAAAGTTGGGTTGAAGTTGCTTAGTGAGGCCTCTGTTGTGCAAATAAATAATATCTTGTGATTTTCATAAAGTAGGTGATGTGAGAAGTACAATGCATTTTTTTACGTGATTCTTCTCTACCCTGATACTCTTTGCATCTTTTTGTTACAGCAAAAGATTCCTAAACTGGATTGCATCCTCCGATTTTAGGATTTAGTGCAAAGCTCAAGTGGTATAAACAGATCACTTCACATTTATTGGAAATGTAAATCCAACCCATGTAAAATAAAAGTGATCAGTCTCTGGGTTTTCCTGTTACAAACTCCTTTTGTGAGGATTAGCGTGCCCTTACCAGCAATAACCTGATTTATCACTAAACATATTAATACTTCACATTGTCAGGCACTGAAAGCAGAAATGTAGGTACTTCTGAAGAAAGGCTGTGGTGTTCTACCAGCACTGAACCACAGGAGGATTTAACAACTGTTTATGAAATTTGCATTGCAGGATAGCTATTAAAATCAGACATCCTACTTGCTACAATAATCTATCAGCTGCTTCTAAAATCCTTCCCATCTTCTGTGTGTCATCTGGAGGAGACAAATTGTGAGCGGGTGGTATAAAAAAACCTGAAAAAAAGACAAGGCGCATTCTTTTGTTCCAAATTTCTTGTCTTTATGTTTCAGTGTCTTTGTCCCAGTTGAAGATTTGCAGGTAGCTTTTCAAAAGATAAAAAATAGAAATAAAATCAATAGAAATTAATAAAATCTAGGACAACAAAGAGCACACCATAAAGAATGTACTGCAGAGAATGGGAACAAAAAATACTGCATTTTACAGCTTTTTCCCTCTTAACATTTGACTCTTTTCTCACCTAAGTTTCAAATAATTCCTCGTTTCCTTGGTACCCATTAGCAAATCCTCTTTTTGTCTGTTTATGCTGCATTTATATTTATGACCTTAAGAGCTTCTTCCCTGTTTCCACTGAGCTACAGTATTGAACAGCAGAAGCTTGTGTTTTGGGGTTCAAAATGGTTTCATTCATAATATTTTCATTCAGCTTTTCTGTTCAGGTTTTTGAGTTGATGAGACTTGACATTTTTTCAGCCATTTGAAATAAGCCTTGTTAAAGCAGTATTTGTGTTACTGTAATAAGAACTGTCTTCAGACCATGATCACTTGTCATAGACACTACAAATATTTGGTTCCCCTGGTGTGCTTCTCTTTAGATATGATGATGAAGTCTTAAAATAACTTCTCCCACGTTTGATACAGCTCCTTGAGTTACATTTTTTTGCCTCGATTTAAAAAAAAAAATACTACTTTCATACTGACAGCACTGAAAATTTCATGCTTTGTCATGCAGACTGCAGCCCTCAGCGAGAACTTTTCTCATCTCCATATTGTAGACAGATGCTCCCAGAGCCACTTGCCCAGGTTGGTACCTCCTTCATCAGTTGGCCAGCCTGTTTATCTCACGTTCCCAGGTCATCCCAGGAACCTTCTTTCCAAGGTCTTACTGGTTCAGTGGCTTTCTTGAAAGTCTCTGGGTCTTACTTCTTGAGTTTGTTTTTTTTCCCCCTCTGTGCTGTTTTCAGTGCAGTGTTGCCGCTATTTCACGTGACTACTGGTTGACAATTTTTCTCTTTGCAATTCCCTTTCAAATTCAATTTCCTAATTGTTTCATGGGAAAGAAACACATTCTTTGGCCTTTCATTTTATTATTTATACTTTGGGATGGGAACAAATTTAGGGATAAGTCCAGGCAAACACATTGTAGATGTCTAGCTCATCCTAGAGAAAAAAAGAAATGCTCCTCTACTGCAGAACCGTGAATGGCTTAGCCATTGTGGCAAGACACAGAAAATCAGGTCTTGCGAGGCCTTCAAGAAATCTTAATGTTTCTTTCCTCCTCCTTAACCCTAACTGATAGGTTCATACAGAGTTTTTCTGTTCCTTCAGTGCCTGACTTTTAACTTTACTCTGTTAAATTTCATCCCATTTCTCTCGCTCTTTAGTCAATATGATAATTACTTATTACACCTTTCAGCTTCGTGTCACCTGCAAATTTCATGCGTGCACATCAAATTCTTATCTCTGCCTCATTAATGACTAGATTGCACATATAATATCCAAAAACTAATCACAGTCCCCAAAGAGCATTCCTCCTTGTGTATCTCTGATTGGATAACTGCCTTTCAGCTTAGGCTTTTGCAGTTTCCTCCTCAGCCACTCCACATCCACCTTACCAGATACTTCTGGTCTGAATTATCATCATCCTCATCTTCAGTAATATTCCCCATGGGGAATCAGTTACTTTACTTCAGTTTAGATACATCAAGGTGTTGACTTACTCCTGCACAAGAGATCGCAGTCCTACTGGAATGACATGATCTGCTCTGGGTAACACCACTCTGCAACTTACAATACTTTCTATTCATATTTATGTTCACAAGTATGTAAAAATCTGCATAGTATTGAGTTATCAGGCAGTCTAAGGGCAGTCATCCCAGCTGGGTATGAGTTCGTGCAATCCAGTTTAGTTGGATAGAATTATACACGAAGGATGTATTTTCTATGTAGTTTTAACCTCTTCATTTTCCCCACACTTCCTTTACAGTCATCAAGGCCATCTATATTTTAAGGACAACATAACAAATGCTGAATCCACCTGTGAGCTTTAACTAGGTATGTAACCTCCTTACAGACTCAAAACACATTGGCAGCCATTAACAACATGCAGCCCAGGACAGTTTTAATTACATGATCACTTACTCTTTTTACAGGGGACTGTTGTTTCATACAGCACACAGTATAAATAGTGCCAATGTAATAACCAACAGTTTTCTCTATGTTCTTTGAGATGCAGCTCCATTTACCAGACATGAGTAAACTCCTAGGTTTTGAAAATATTTTATGGAACTCATTTCTACTGCATCTGAGTGTTTCAAACTTTAACTTACCTTCACTGAAATTCACAAAAGTAAATGACTTTTTTGCTTAAATTGGAAAACTGAAATTAAGGCAAAGCAGTTTTAATAATCTTGGATGCTCAATTGAAAGTAATGCAGACCTGACTTTTATCTTATCACAGCTTCCATCCATTTCAATGTATCTATGAGCACTTAGTATTTCTGAAAGCTTCATTAGGAGGGACAGAAAACTGAAGAAGAAAACAGACACAGATTTTGGAAAACAAAACACTCCATTTGTTTAGGTACAACAGTAAATTGCAGATTAGTATTTTTGCTAGTATTAGCCTACTACTGGTATTACTGTAGATCACAGAAGTCTATAAAGACGCCAGAACTCCACACTGCCACATACCAACAGGAGATAAAAGCCCAGCTTCCAGCAAATTACTATTTACCACATGCTACCTCTGTTTCCTCTGTTGATATTTGGAATTTTGGAGTCAGTCCCCCAGTGAGACTTGGAGACCTCCCCTTTCAACCTGCTCTCTGCAATATAAAGAGCTTCAAACTTATGGTCAATAGTTCTTTGCTGGTCAAACATCTCCAAAACCACTATCCCCCTCACACCACCCCTTATTTTGATAAACTTTTACTCCTTAAATCCTTCCTGGGTCTGCAATTATAAAGGGCTGTATGAAGATCAGAGACAGGCACTTTTTTTACCTGCCCTGCTCATCCCAGCTGCCCCTAAAACTGATGCCTGTGTTCTACTGATTTGTTGTTGTTTGGATTTTGGGTTTGTTTGGGTTTTTTTTTTTTTTTTCATTCAGACTGTAGGAGATGGAGAATGATGATGAACCAGATTAAGAAACGGATCCAAATTAAAAATTAAAACTAATGAATCCAAATTAAAAGTAGTCCAACAAAAAAATACTGACTACTGATCCTAACCAGCTTCACTTTGCAACCCAGCACTACCTGTGAAGAAAGAGGGCATGATCTTTGAGTGAGGGGGTAGGGTTTATTAAATCAATCCAGTTACCAAAAAATTTCCATTACATGATTCCCTTGATACCCTCCCCCAGCCTGAGTTCTTTGGTTCTGCCACAGGTAACTGTCAGAGCTGATGAGCTAGACCTCAACCACAGCACCGACGTATGGCATCCCAAATGTCTCATTAAAGGACAGACATTTAAGCACCACTTTTTTCTAACACAGGAAATACATGGAAAAATACATCTCAATACAAGTGGCTCAACTCAAAATACCAAACATAATTTGTAAAATGTAAATAGATGTAAATAGACAAGTTCTCTAAGATATAATATCGTCTGCATTGAAGAAGAAAAATATTTCACTTATTCCTTCCTCGGGTGTTGCAGAAAGCCACTGAGAGCAAAACATAAAACCTTTCTGCTTTTGGTCATAACAGAGAGAGCAGCTGGCAGAAACTTGGATGAGAAATGTTTTATCTTCTCCAACACAGACCTCTCCATGGCTCTAGTTCACTAGGTTTGGCCATCAGTTATGACAGGGAGCTAACAGGGGGTGGCACAGCTCACCTGCATGCATGGTATGCTGCCTATCGCAATTGTCCTTGGGACAGGAACAGCTCACAACCTTCCTGTGCAGACAGAGCCATGAGAGGTGGAAACTTCCTCCGACCAGCTGCGTAACACAGGTTTTGAGCAGACAGTCATTTGACCAAATCAAGAAAGCTTTTCAAGGGAGTAAGATAATGCACCACTGAAATGAAATTCAATGCACTTCATCTTGCCAGGCCAGCACTAAGGGCTGGAACTGCTCCTTGTAGTCTGTGGTTTCATTAGCACAGGACAATGCAAGACAGTAATAAAATCACAGAATCATACAATGGTTTGTGTTGAAAAGGACCTTAAGGACCATCTAGTACCAATCCCCTGCCATGGGCAGGGACACACTCCACTAGACCAGGTTGCTCAAAGCCTCATCCAGCCTGACCTTGAACCCCTCCAGGGATGGGGCATCCACAGCTTCTCTGGGCAACCGGGTCACTGCCTCACCACCTGCACAGGAACAAAAATTCTTCCTAACAGCTCATCTAAATCTCTCTTCTTTCAGCTCAAAACTGTTGCCCCTCATCCTATCACTTCACCCCCGATCAAGAATGTTTCCCTACCTCTCCTGTAGCCCCTGGAAGTACAGCAAGGCTGCAAGGATGTCTCCCCGGAGCCTTCTGTCCTCCAGGCTGAACAACCCCAACTCTCTCAGCCTGTCCTAGCATGGGAGGTGCTCCAGCTCCTCTGGACTCGCTCCAACAGCTCCGTGTCTGTCCTGCGCTGAGGACCCCAGAGCTGGGTGCAGCACTGCACGGGGGGTCTCACCGGAGTGAAGCAGATGGGAAGAATGCTCAGCGGGGCGAGCAGGGCCCTGACGAGACCTCGACTGGGGTCTTCAAAATCCACCTCCCGGGGCAGGCTACGGACCCCGGGGAGCGCCCTGACGAACTACGCTTCGCCTCTCCTGCCCACCGGTGGCCGAGGCCAGAGGAACACGTGGGACTGGGACGAGTGAACGGGGCGGGGGACGGGGGGGTGGGCAGGGCTGATGACAAGTCCTCAGCCGCCACTGCCGCCTTTCCCGCTCCGCTTCCGGGTTCCCCGCCCCGATCCGGGCGCTGACGTCACGCCGCGCGCACCCCGGAAGTGGAGCCGGGAGGGAGTGGGGCGCGGGCGGTGCCAGGAACAGGGCGGCCGCGCGTTCCTCCGTGACGGCGCCACGCCCGCCCCGCTGGCGACGAGCGCCAGGTACGTGCTGCGACCCAGCCCCGGCCCCCGCCAGTCCACCCGCTGCCGGGATGAGGGGCGTGGGGGGCAGCGGCGGCGGGCCCGGAGGAGGGAGGGAGTGACCGGCCTTCGCCCCGCCAGCGGCGCGGATAGGGGCGCCGGCGGAGCCCGGCCTCCCCTCGCAGCGCTGCGCTGGGAGAAGGCGCTGGGCCCTGTCAGTGGTGACAGGCCTGAGGAAGCGGTGGGGCTGGGTGGGGGCGGGAGCGGGTTTAAAAGTAGGTGGGTGGCGGCTGTCGTGACAAATCCCGTGTTGTTGAAGGGCACACACACACAGCCGGCCACAGTGTCACCTTCGCCCCGGCGACAGGTCCTCTCCCAGGCCCTTCCGGTCACCGGGTCCGCCCGCAGCTTTTCCACGTTTTTGCACTTTCTGAACTGATTTATTTTTGTTTAGAGTGGGAAAAGAACCGGAAATAGAGGATAACAATAATAATTTATAATGTTCTAAGTAATTTGAGGTGCTTTTTTCCCCAAAATGCATGCTCACAGACAGTCATTGCTGCAGCTTTTCAGTGCTGTCAGCCGCTTTCACAAAACAAGTCTTGGCAGTTTTCGCTGTTACCTGATACAAGTTTTCTGTACAGCCGTAATAGCCAAAAAGTTACTGCATGAGCATATATTCTCCTAACTTGAATAATATAGCTGGTCTTGAGTGGTTATTTTCATTCGGAGTTTTGCTTTCCTGGTTATATGTGACTGAAAAACTTATTTTTGGAGGGAAGTTTCTCTTAGCAAGCTTCATGAAATATTGGTTATTTCTGGGTTATCCAGACGTGAATGCAGGGAAGTAATTTTTCAGTTTAAATTGTTACTGTTACTTGGTTTTGTTTTGGCAATGAGATAGCTCAAAATTAGTTGTTCTAAAATGTCAGATGTTGCGTGCTTATAGTTCCTGTCAAAAAACCACGCACTTTGCTTTTTAAAGAATGTTGGCTTCTTTTTTATTTCAGAGCTGAATACTGAAGCTTTTGGGAGAGAATGTACCACTTTCCTTCCGGATAGTTAAGTTGTAACTGTGGTGTTACATAAGCCCAGCTGCTTAACAAAATGTAGCATCCACTTTACACTATTTCTGAGTGAAGTCTTTACCTAAGGCAGTAAGTTTGAATAAGCAGGTAATAGACCTTGGACAGGACGTATTATCATTGGCAGAAGAGGTATTATAAAATCAACAGCAATTACAAAACTAACTGGATGTCTTTGGTCTTAACTGCACAGTGATTTGGTGACATACTGAAGAGTAGGCTGGTGACATTATTTGCCTGCAAAGAAGCAGAAGTTCCACTAGTACGGCAAAAGATGGGGTCCTTTTAGTAATCACTAACATTTTCTTCAAATTGTTAATGAGACTGTGGGTGAAAGAGGGTGGCAGCATATTGTGCTGTGTAAAGCTGCCTGATGGTAGCATGTTGGTTAGACAATGCGTGCAGGATATTAAAATTAGGTATTTTGTAATTATGTAGGGAAAGGTAGAAATGTTCTTGTGTAGGGAAAACTAAAATCTTGGCAACTGGAGATAGTTAACAGCTTAGAGGGTATCAGAGTGATACCAATGTAAAATACAGGAAGCATGTCTTCTTATTCTCCTCTGGGTTTGGAATTGAACAAATCTGGTGTTCTGTGTGTTTCAGATATTATTTCACTTTCTTTCAAAAAAAAAAAAAAAGGACATAATTCTTTGCTCGCAAGCGTACTGATCCTTATAGGGTAGCTCTTAGACAGGAATCCTGGGTGATGGCTGTACCTGTTACTGCAGTTATTGCCTGCCTGTTGGCTGGACCACCCTTGGTATTAAGTCTGAGCACTTGCTAGCCCACCTCAGTCAAAACATGGTGGGTTAGGACAGGTGTAATATTTATAGTCTTTAAGCTGACCTGACTCTTTTTGACTGAAATAGTTAGCAGATGCTGGTGGACGTAGGAATGAGATGAAAACTTCCAGCAGGCCAACAGTACTAAGCAGCTGGAGGCAGACAAGGGCATCATCATTTCAGAAGCATAGTGCTTAGAGTGCTGTCTGCCTTGCTGAAATACCTTTTAATTATTGGAGATTTCTCACCAGTGCCTGAATTTTGTCAGTTTTCTTCAGATGGCTTTTTCACTGATTGTAGCCAATTATGACTATATGTTAATATGCTGGTTGACTTGACCATGGTTTTTACTGAGTTACCTTTTATGTATCAGTTAGCTAATGTTTGGGAGAGCTTCTCCTTATGATTACTCAGTGGGGATTTATCTGTTAGTCTCTTTTCTTTTAAGTTCACAACCTTATTTTTTTTTCCCCCAGAAGACTCAGCACTGACTTTGGAGGTTTTGTCCGTTTCAGGCTCTATGGAAAAAGTTCTGAATGCAACTCTATTGCTGGTACTTAGAATTTGACCCACTGTTCCTTTGGAGAACAATGTACTTTGGTGACTGTGGAGATTTTTAGTTTTTCAATAAATTCCTGGAATTCGTTGAAGTAAAGCATACATACAAAGAATGAATGGGTATCTTTTTAATTTTTGTCCGCTCTCTTATTGAAACAAATTGCTTAACAGTGGGCATGAAAACATCTGCTTGTGAAATTTAATGCAGTCCTGTGCATTTTTTTTTCTTTTGTGCCTTAGAAGAGGTATTTTTCTCCTCTTTATAAGTGTGGTCATACCTATATGTACTTGGCCTGTTTCACAGATTTGCACTGAGTGGAATTTCTGAAGTACAATTTAATGGGTTTAATTAAAATAGTTATTTTTTGTGGATGTTGTTCAGTGTTTTAAGTGCTATGGCTAGGATGTGTGTTATGTATGTGTATATACACACACATTTTTATTTCTGAGAGAAAGACTCTGTAGTGAGGACTCTGATAGCTTAATGTAATGAATACTCACAGTATTCCTCACACTGTTCTTGTAATGTGACTGAGTCTTACTGGAAGGTGAAAAGATACAGCATTCAATTTTGTATAATCCTTGCCTTCTGCTCAGCTCATCATCAGATACTTATTAGCGCCAGTTTTGGTAGTGATTTTTGTTTTATGGCTGACTGCTTCTAGGAATTAGACTGGGACCCACCAGACATTTCCCTCCAGCCACAGACCCACTCGGTGTAACAGAGTGCTGCAGGTGCAGTTTCACAGCCAGTTCACATTGCACTTCCACTACTGGAAGGGGCAGCACTACTCTCGTCTTCCTGCCCCATCCCTCCTGGCCCTATGAGAGATCATCTGACTGCACAGTGGTCCAGGTAAGGAAGCTGATGCAGAACTAGAGATATAAAATGCTCCTTTCTTCTTGCATCAGCTCACTCGTTGGCACGAGTACTGTCAGGAGAAGGGATGTGGGACTGTGGTGAAGGTGGAAGAAGGAGAAGGGCTGAAAGTGGTGTATCATGTGGGCTTCACCGGATCATGGATCCACAGCATGAGTAATCTTGTACTTGAATGGACTGTGGTGAAAGCCCCTCTACCAATTTCCTGAGCAGTCTGCTGGTGAGGATGGTGTCCCTCTCTGTGGGGTAGTGCAGTCTTCATGCAACTGCTTTTATTCTTGTTGCGCTCTCCTGGAGGGTGTCGATTTCCAGTTTGATGGGAACGCTCTGGTACAGCAGTTTATATTCTGTTGAGTGGACATCCAGAAAGGAAAGATGAACCATGTAGGTGTTTTTGCTTGACAGTTACTGTAATTTCTGTATTCTCCCAGCTTCCTATTGCCCAGTAGAAATTGAAGGGGACCAGTCTGTTTTAAGCCTGCTATATAGACATTTGAGCCTTGGAAGTATTGATATTTCATAATTATTTGAAAAACGTGGTATCTTAGCAACTGTAGAATTAGCTGGATCCAGTGTATTTAGTACAGTGGTAAATTTAGGAAACTCTTCTGTCAGCAAATAAAGTTTTTACACAGGCAGGCAAATGAAAGAAAATTTTCTTTATCATATGTCTAGAAAGAGAGATTAAAATAAGAACGAGCTGTACATGCTGTCAGTTGGACTGCAAATTAGCCAGTTCTGGTGTTCAGTGGAAACAAGTCCATACCTGAAGGACCAGTGATTCTGAAAGTTAGTGTTTGTTTCTTGTTGCTGGTGCATTTAAAGTCAGACCCATCCTATTATGTTGTTCAAGATTTTGCGTTTTTTTCGTAGCTTGTTATCAGTTGTCTTTAAGGAAGTTTTATTGTTTACTGCCAATTTCAGGTCAAGGTTGAAGCTAAATATTTTTTTGAGAGGAACATACTGAAAAGTGCTTTTGACAGTATTGAAAATATTCTTGATTACTCTTAAGTACTCCTAGGCATCTCCAAGATGTAGATAAGAAATACAAAATTTAATAGGAAGATAGCTTTGGAAATTGAGAACTATTTCCCAAGACAGCTAGTCTGGATTTGTCTGGATTATAAACTTCATAAAGTTGCCGTTTTCCATTTGCAATTAAGTCTTTTAAGATATTTGTTTTTAATTCTCTGGACATCTCAGCTGGAATGTACATACTTTGCTCGCCTACTGAGCTTTTGTCACCGTGTCAGCTTTATGCAGCGTATGTGACGAAATCTCCTGATGGGACACAGAAAAAATTGGTTCTCCTGTTTCTTTTCATCCCTTAACTGAAGTATATTTTGGCTTAGAAACAGACATAGTGGGCCTCATTCTTCTTTTATTTCAGCTGCATGCTGGGAGTTAGTAGCTCAGTTGTACTTTGCAGCCATTTTATAGCTCTGTACTCAAAACTGTCTTGGTTTTTACAGAAATATCTGCTTGTCTGAGAAGATGGACAAGGCAGTTCTCATTGATCGTGTTGTCAGTGTCCTATGTACACACTCAGTGGTCTTGAAGACCAAGCCCAACAGATAACATAGTGGTTATAGTTTCTTTTAGAGTTCTGCAAGCCAGCTTCACAAAACCTCAAAATGCATGTTTGTGTGAATATCACATTTATGCATAACACCATTAGCATATAATACATGCAAATCGTGGTCTCCTTGTTTAACTGAAGAAGGTGATAAACCATATTCATTCTTTGCTTTTTTCTTTCTTGTCTTAAGCCCTAGAGCTTAACCGAGCAACCTTGAAAACGTGCAGCTTTTTTTCTAACAAATGAACATGTAATTCCTCTTGGAGACCATGTGTACTATAAACCCATCTCAAGAAAGAAGATGTTGAGTAAGTGGTCTAGATTTAAATAAAAACAGGCACCACTGTCAGAAATTGTGTATCTGTATGTTGATGACTCCCAAGCTGCAAGACTGTGTTAATGTAGCTGCCCACTTCCAAGCCAAGGAGAAATATTCCATAGCGAGCAGTCATTGAAATCAACAAAGCCGTTGTAAATGCAAACTCATATTTGATACATGCTAGCCAGTAAGTCAAAAATTAGTGGAGGTTTCTTGACACTTTATTTTAAATGTTTGTATTTTGGACTAGCAGAGTCTGAAATTTAGAAGAATAAATTGTTACCTGTCACAGTGATCATTTACTGAGTCCTTCTTTTGCTTTGTCAGTATTTCTTTCTTGCTCATGCTGCAAATCAGGCTAAAAAGTTTTCAGGCAGCATCTGAAGTCAGTTCCTGCGTTGTACCTCAGCTGTACTAGGTAATTAACTGAATCTGTGAATTGATAATAAGTTAAAAGTATACCCTTTGCAAAAAGGGGGGGGGTGTGGAAGAAAGAAAGGTAGTTTTAACTCAGATCAGGTCCCTGTTCTGGTTTAACTCATCTGATTCCCTGAATGTGTTCGCTACACATTGCTACAAACAGTTCTGTTGGCACAACTGAGGGGGTAGTGTGGGTAGGGGGTGGGAATGCTTAAGTCATTTTGCAAAAATGTGTTTGGGAATACGTCCTTTGATTCTAAGACCTGGGGGCAGGAACAGTCTTTGTTCTCTATTTGTTGTCTGTGACAAAGTGGGGTACTTGTTATTTGCCTGGATGCAGTTGAACACAGCTTTCCATTGGGTTGGATTTAACATTTTACAGAATCACAGAATGTTAGGGATTGGAAGGGACCTCGAAAGATCATCTAGTCCAATCCCCCTGCCAGAGCAGTAGCACCTAGATCAGATCACACAGGAACGCATCCAGGCGGGCTTTGAATGTCTCCAGAGAAGGAGACTCCACAACCTCTCTGGGCAGCCTGTTCCAGGGCTCTGTCACCCTCACTGTAAAGAAGCTTTTTCTCATATTCAAGTGGAACCTCTTATGTTCCAGCGTGAACCCATTGCCCCTTGTCCTATCACTGGATGTCACAGAGAAGAGCCTAGCTCCATCCTCCTGACACTCACCCTTCACATATTTATAAACATTGATTAGGTCACCCCTTAGTCTCCTCTTTTCCAAGCTGAAGAGACCCAGCTCCCTCAGCCTTTCCTCATAAGGGAGATGCTCCATTCCTTTCATCATCTTCGTGGCTCTGTGCTGGACTCTCTCCAGCAGTTCCCTGTCCCTCTTGAACTGAGGGGCCCAGAACTGGACACAGTATTCCAGATGAGGTCTCACCAGGGCAGAGTAGAGGGGGAGCAGAACCTCTCTTGACCTACTGACCACCCCCCTTCTGATACACCCCAGGATGCCATTGGCCTTCTTGGCCACAAGGGCACAGTGCTGGCTCATGGTCATCCTGCTGTCCACCAGGACCCCCAGGTCCCTCTCCCCTGTACTACTCTCCAACAGGTCAGTACCCAACTTATACTGGAACCTGGAGTTGTTCTTGCCCAGATGCAAGACTCTACGCTTGCTCTTGTTAAATTGCATGAAATTTTTCCCCGCCCAAATCTCCAGCCTGTCTAGGTCTCGCTAGATGGAAGCACAGCCTTCTGGCGTGTCAGCGACTCCTCCCAGTTTCGTATCATCAGCAAACTTGCTGAGGGTGCACTGTATTCCCTCATCCAAGTCTTTGATGAATATATTGAATAGCACTGGTCCCAATACTGAACCCTGGTGGACTCCACTAGATACAGGCCTCCAACTAGACTCCATCCCATTCACCACGACTCTCTGGCTTCTTTTCTCCAGCCAGTTCACAATCCATCTCACTACCCGATCATCCAGATCGCACTTCCTCAGTTTAGCCGCAAGGATACTGTGGGAGACGGTGTCAAATGCTTTTCTGAAATAGAGATAGACCACATCTACTGCTTTACCATCCGCCTGGTAATGTCCTCATAAAAGGCTATCAGGTTGGTCAAGCATGACTTCCCCTTGGTGAAGCCACGTTGACTGCCTCTAATGACCTTCTTATCCCTGGTATGCCTAGAGAGAGCATCAAGAATAAGCTGTTCCATCACCATTCCAGGAATGGAGGTGAGGCTGACCGGTCTATAGTTACCCGGGTCCTCCTTCTTGCCCTTTCTGAAGACTGGTGTGACATTCGCTTTCCTCCAGTCCTCAGGCACCTCCCCTGTTTCCCCCTGACTTGCCAAAGATGATGGAGAGTGGTCTAGCAATGACTTCCGCCATCTCCCTCAGCACCCGTGGGTGCATCCCATCAGGACCCATGGATTTATGAGTGTCCAGATTACTTAGCCGCTCCTTAACCCAGTCTTCATCTACCAGAGCAAACTCTTCCTTTATCCTGACTTCCTCTGGGGCTTCAGGGGTACAAGACTCTTCATGAAAGCCTCCGGCAGTATAGACAGAGACAAAGAAGGCATTCAGTAACTCTGCCTTCTCTGTATCTTCTGTCACCAGAGCACCCATCTCATTGATCAGTGGGCCTACATTGCCTCTGGTGTTAGCCTTATCTGCAATGTATTTGAAGAAGCCCTTTCTATTATCCTTGACCCCTCTAGCAAGGTTTAATTCTAAGGAGGCCTTAGCTTTCCAAGTTGCCTCCCTACACTCTCTGGCAACATTCTTATATTCCTCACAAATGGCCAGCCATGATCTGTAGACCCTCCTTTTACACTTGAGTTTGCCCAGCAGATCCCTGTTTAACCATGCGGGTCTCCTGGCACCCTTCCTTAACTTCCTACCTTTTGGGATGCACCGATCTTGAGCTTGGAAGAAGCACTCTTTAGAAATTGCCAGCATGTTCTGATAGTGACAGCATGAAAGCTCCAGGTTATCTCACTTGGTGTTATGTCCACTGTGATAATGAAACTTGTTTCCAACAAGATGCAATAGATGCTTAACCACCACGCTGTGTGATGATTTCGTATCTATAGCAAACCCCAGCTAGTACCCTGACTTGTACTTTATTTCTTAAGACTTGATTTTCTGTTATCAGTGACTCAGAAACAAGACAATGACATTTATGGCACACAGTGCCATTTGTTCTCTATTGTTGCTCTTTCTAAATAGGTTATATCTCTTGATTTATAGCATTACATTCACGTGAATCATCCCACCAACTTCACTAATATCAGACAGGTTGGATGTACGCTCCTGCAGGAGTGCTTTAAGTTCTTTTTCATTATCTTCCCAACATCATTCTGTGGGCAATTAAAGATTTTTTTTAAAAAAATTTTTGTCTTTTCATTCTTTGTTCTGTTAGTTCTGTTCTCCTTGTCTTTCTTTCTGGTGAATATTTAAGTAGTTATAAAAATTAGGATCAATCCCTAAGGAGCAGTATGGAGAGGACCACACCAAACTAACCAGAATTTTGAATTCTTGCCTGTGTGAGGTAGTTGGTCAAGGGGCCAGGGGAGGAATGGAAAAATGCTGAGAAGAGAAATCCGGTTCCTTAATGATACCAACCCATATCTGCATTTTCTTGGGATGAGAGAGAAAACTAATACCTGGTTTGTATCAGACAGAAATTGAATTTTTCAAAGCTAGTAGTGCATTCCTTTGAGAAGCTCAGATATAATCTACTCAGTGATGTCTAAAGGAAACATTTAAAAGAACATTGTTTGTAAAATTCCTAAGAATTGTGACATTTAGAGAGTACTATTAACTGGAATATAAAAATGCTTTATATGTGTGGTAGTATCAAACTATCTAGCTTTCCATAAAAGGAGTCTGGTGTAGATAGTAACCTAGTGTTTTTAATTTGTTTCCTTGTTCTAAATGGTATTTATCTGCAGTATATTATTATAGCAGTACGGAATAGCAGGTAAGTGTATTTTAATGCTTTACTTTATAGGAAGTGTTGATAGATATACTTGCAAAAATTTACCATTGTCAGACATGGGAGTGGGGTCCAGAGAGGTTGTGGAAGCACCGTCCTTGAATGTGTTCAGGATTTGACTGCACAAGTACTTAAGCAGCTTGTTCTTATAAGAATTGTTATTTTAGGAGGTTGGAGAAATTGACCTCCAAAGGTCCCTTCCAGAATACATGATGCTGTGGTATGGTGCTTCTGTGTTTCGGATAAGTTGAGTTGGCAGTATCTCTGTGAAAGGGCTCGAAATGAAAGGACGGGTGAGGACAGCTTGGGGAGGGCGTGGAATGGTGCTGGAAGATCTTAGGTTGAATGAGGCCAAGTGGGACTGGGAGCTTGTGAGAGAAATGGGAGAGGACGATTGAGTCACTTATGTGAGGGAGAAGGAATTGAAGATGGGAGAAACATTAGGGTCATACTTAAAGCTCAAAAGAGGAAGGTCAGACAGAAGACTGAATAGCTTGTTACCAAGGGAGCACCTTCATTCTATGTATTGACCAAGGCAGAAGTGCAGTGGAAAAAAAAAAGTGATTATGACTTTACTTTGTTAGTGACTTGGATGCTGATGGCAGAGGGAGTACACTTACTAATTTTACAGAGAGTACCAGGCTGGGAGAGGATTCAAGTTCTGTGAAGAATGAATTTAGAATTTCAGATGGCTTAGAAAAATTAGAGAAACAACGTAAAATAATGTTCTTTAAAAGGACATATGCAAAGTACTGTGCTTAGATTAGATAGTTCCCTACATAAATACAAAATAGCAATAATTCTAGAAAAAAGGATCCCAGATTTTTAGGTGGATCGTAGTCTGAACGTGCACTGTGCTGTTGGAATAAGGGTAATCATTCTTCTGGGATGTATGGTTAAAATGCACATATTTAGACACATGATAAATTCACTCTACTCCACATTGCTTGGGCTTCATCAGTTTTGGGCTTCACATTTAAGAAATGGTTTGAGCCCATAGGAGAGTCTTCCAGGGAAAACAACAGGTATCTTCAGAAGTCTAGAAAAGAAAGGGCAATGTGGAAAGCTGGAAAGAGCAGTTTGCTCGGATTAGAGGTGACTAAGAAAGGTATAAAAGCAGTCTCCAGGTACAGGAAGGGATGCTACAGAGACAAAGTGCATAAATTTCCTAAGCATCAGGAAGAAAAGGGCTGGGGCAACAGTTAGGAAACATATTATTCTAAAAATGATAGTTTGACATGGGAATATCTTTCCCTTTAAGGCCAAAAAACTCATACTGTGTCAACAAATATGTTCCCCCACAGCTGGGGGAAGCAGAGCAAAAGGCAGGAAGTCTGGCAGTTGGGTGTCCGTTGGGGCACAAGCGTGAACTTAGCTAGCAACATGAACCTGTCTTTATGGAGGTTGTAGAGTATTCATCGTGAACATTTTTAAAAAGAATTTAGACAAGACCACACTTGACAGAAACTTAGTTACAGATTTCACTGACTTGGAGAAGTAGGAGAGAATGAGGTGACTTCTTTCCTTTTTGTTTTGATTTTCTCCACATTGCTTTTTGGATAAGACTGGAGTTCAGTGCATGGGTGCTGAAGTGCAGGCAACCTTAATTTTAATATTTCCTGATTCCTGTAGACTTGACAATGTTTTAATAGGGTGTTTGGGTAAGGAAGGCACACATATTAAGCATATGCTATTATGTGTGGAAACACAATATGGATGCTTTTTAAGGTTTTATTCATCTGCAGGGTGACTTTAACCAGCTTGAAGGTGTTTTAATGTGCTTAAAAGAATGGTTGCCAATAGAATGAGTAATATTCAGTGTTGTCAGCTTTCACAAATTTGTTGTGGCTGTGGCCCTGATGGTTTTGACAGTTTCATGATGATAAATTTTGGCTGTTTCACACAAATTGAAGAGTCAGAATCAGAAAGAAATTCCTAAGAGTGCAAAACTGAAATCTGTGAGACCACAAGCTCTAATTCTTGCTCAGCTACATACTGATCATAATGATTCTCGCATCCCTTGTTATAAGCTGATTTTTGCTGTTGTGGGAGGTAATTAACGTATGTATAAATGCATATATACACACACATACTTTTTGTATATTGATTTGTTGTGCACTTTTAATTTTTCTTATTTCCACGGAATGACAAAGTGGTTGAGATTGTCAGGGACTTCTGGAGATTGTCAAGTCCAACCCTGCTACCCAGAGCAGGGTCAGCAGATTACTCAGGGCTATTCTCAGTAAGTTTTGAGTGTCTCCATGAACAGAGACTTTGTAACTTCTATGGGTACCTGTTCCAGTGTTTGACCACACTTAAAGCAAGAAAGTTTTTCCTTTTGTTCAAATACCCAATTTGTGCCCATTGCTGTTGCTCTGTCACTGGGCATCACTGGGAAGACTCCAGCTCAGTGGTCTTTCCTCTCCTCATCAGGCATTTAATAGGCATTGATAAGACTCCCTGCGACCCCACTCTGAGTCTTCTCTCCAGGCTGAACAGTCCCAGCTCTCTCAGCCTCTCCTCATCTATCAGATGCTCTGAGCCCTTAAATGTCTTTGTGACCTTTCACTGGTCTTGCTCCAGGATGTCCATATTTCTGTTGTACTGGGGAGTCTGGAACTGAACACAGTGCTGCAGAAGTGTCTCATCATGAAACTAGATGATGACTATGGACCTTTTCAACCCAGGCCGTTCTATGATTCTATGATTCTATGATTCTATGATTCTATGATTCTATGATTCTATGATTCTATGATTCTATGATTCTATGATTCTGTGATTCTGTGATTCTATGATCATGTCCCTCAGCCTCCAGGCAATGATTTTCCTCAAGCAGCCCAGGATGTTGTTGCCAGGATCTGGTTCACTAATTTGTTACTTCAGGTCTCATTTACACATCAACACTAGATGTGTAGCCTAGAAAACATTTCCTACTTTCTTCAAAATTGTGGATATTTCCCCTTTCGGAACTGTGGTAGCTTGAAATAATATTCACTACGTTTTATGATGTTTCAGAGACAGGAACACAAAAGGTGTATCCATTGGAATGGAGAAATTGGCTTCAGCTGATTCTTGCAAGATTGAGAAATATTTTGAAGTTGAGTAATTTTTAGGTATAGACTTATTTTGGTAATTGCTTTCCGTTTAGTTTGAAACCTATACCTAATTCTCGTGATAGGTAAACACCTGGCTAGTAAAGACACATTTTACCAGCAAAATGAAAATAATATTTCTCTGCTATGCTGAGCTTGGTTTTAAAGCACTGTAGTCCTAATTTCAAACATTTTGGATGTGGAGTTCATGCCACTTAAGTTTTTAGGTGATTTTAGTTTTGAATATCTCAAAGGACAATGCTCTGTCCCTTTTCCCTCTCCCCATGTTTGTTTTGGATCTCTTATCAGTTTTTTTGTGACACCTTCCAGATTTGTACCAAGTCCGCTAAATGTCATTTTAATCAAGAAAGAAAATATTTTGTCTTGCATTTCTGATCTTTTATTAACAAAGTTTGGAGTGTTTGGGTTTGGTGTGGTTTTTTTTGTTGTTTTTTTTTTCTTTTTTTTTTAATTTTTTTTTTTGTAAAATTACTTTCCATCTGTTTCCCCCTCTCATTTTATTGTGGGGTTGTTTTTTGTTTGGTTTTTCTTTTTTTTCCTGTGTCCTTTTTCATGGTTTACAGTAGAATTTAGTAACAAAGCATGGAGAGTCTGAAAATTTTGGTTTCTCTAAGATTTTCTTTTTCTTTCTTTTTCCTTCTTCTCCAGCAGAAGGAAGTTAGGACAAAAGGTTTCTGCTTCTTTGGACTATGTCACATCTTTAAATTGGTAGAACTGAAATGTTTCTTCTGCTTTCATTTGGCATTAGGTTAAAAACGTAAAGGATTGGAGGGCTGGCTACATTATTATGTGGATTCTTGCAACTTTTTTTTGCTGTACTGTAGTTGTACTTGGTAGTTGATGTGATATTTTTCTTTTCAGATTCACTTTGTCCTGTGTATATACCGCTAATGTGACCGTACAATGCTCGATACAGCTTTCATTTCATTACAAAAAGATAATCTTTGTACTTTAAAGGTGGTGCTATTTTAGTGCAGATTTTATTGAAAATTGTCACTTATGTCAGAAATGTTTGTATTGCCTGTAATATGCTTCTCAGGAGTCTTCTGTTATACTCAGTGGGGCTGGTTCATCTTTTTTTTCCATATGACACATTGTATAATGTATCTCTGCTGTTCTTGTCCTAATTTTCATGTATTCTTGGGAAGCAGTGTGATCAGCTGCTGAAGAGGTTAACATAAAAAGAACTCTTACATGATAGAAAAACTTTTTACAAGAAGACCTTAGTACACAAGTATATTTTTTTTATATTACTTTTTCGGTTTAGGCATTATCCATCTGATGGTAAGGTGACATGAAGGTAGAATAGTGCAATGGATTTTTTTCTCTTGTCATGTAATTACTGTTATTTTATCGATAAACTCTGTTGTAGACGTTACATTTTTCAGCTACCGCGCTATTCAAATGAATAAGTTGTGTTTAACAGCAGCATTCCTTCTCGAAAGACATCTAATCACAATCTGAAAGAGTTACGGATACTCTACTACTTCCTGTGATTTAAGGGTTAGCCATTGTCTTTTCTGAGAGCGATTATTTATTAAAGTTGACCCAAAGAATGATAAAAGAGGATTTAAGGGAAGTCCTTTGTTATGCATTTTAAATAATGTTTGGAATAATATTCTGGAATACTATTTTCTTCTACTTGGTAGAAGAGAGTGGTAGACAATAATAGCTTGTTTAGCTGACTGTCTTGACTTGGGTAAGATAAAGGGTTCCTAATGGAAAATTCTATTAATAAGTAATTAAATGACAGAATAAACTCTTATTTGTTCAGATAATGAGTTTGCTTGATTACAGTTACTGCTTTAGCATAATAGATTAAACGTTTTGAAAAGTGAGTACTTTAAGATAAATCTCATTCAAACTTCAAAGCTGTTTAGTATCAGTAAAATAGCCACATCATGAGGCACTTAATGTCTTTCTGAAAAAGTTATAAGAAAGAGTTTTTAGGAGTGATAGTCTTCTGTAAATACTGCTTAAGAGTGATCTTGGGAAATAATGTTAAATCATTACTAATAACATTTGTTTTGAACCCAAGATTGGTAAAATGATAAATAGTAAAGCATTTATTTGGTTTTATGCAGTAATTTGGCAAGTTAGGTCTACATTATAAAAAATTGAATTAAAAAAGCAGGTCAGGTTTTCAAAACTGAAACAAGGAAATAGGAAAAAATGGGAGACTTCTTGAGAAGGTGCCATACTAGCAGTGTTTGTCTGATGGGGGTTTGGTTTGTATAATGTTATCAATCGGGATTTTAAAAAAAAAGGAGGGGGACAGAGAAACTGGAAGAAAAATACTTTGATTTAGAATAAAAAATAAATAGAAAAAGACTCTGCTAAACTTGTTTAGTTTACCAGAAGAAAGAGATAGGACTTGACTGTAGCACCTAATCAAGGAAGGGAAAAAACAGAACAAAACTTGATATACGAATGCATAGTAATAACTAGTTGCTAAAGCCTAAAGGCACAGTAATTCAAACTGGAAATAAAGTACAAAAGACAGTGATAGTAGACTATCCAAGTGATGGACTCTTAAAAACTTGAATTTGGGGGTGGATGCCTTTCTGGAAGAATTGCTGTGGTTAAGCACAAGTTACTGGTCTTGGAGAGTGGTAGTTGAAGGAAATAAAAGGCATCTGTTTAACACAAAGTAATTCAGATTGATTTTTTGGGCCTATTTGCTCTGAAACTGTGAACCTTCCAAGCAAAAATAATTCATTTCTGGTGATGCTTTTTTGTCAGACTGAGTTGCATCTCCAGTCTCTTTCTTTTACTGATCTACTGCTCTTTTCTGCACCTTCAAGTTTGGCAGTACTTGGCTGAACTCTGCACTGTCACACCTTCTGCACCTACACAATTTAAGGCAGTTCTCATAATTTCATTCAAACTGGTAGAAAATCCAAGTTTTTCAACAAAATGAACAAAGAATTTTATGCAGTTGGTTTAGAATGGTTGGTGAAGTTTCTTTAGCCCTTGTGTTGGAGGGGTTACTACTAGGACAGAGTAGGCTTGAGGCTGAACCAAACCATTTGATGTACATCTTTTTAACTCCATTGAAGTAGTTCTTCATGTAACAGGTAGAATTTAATTTTTCCAAGGATTATGTTTGGGTGATTTTACTTAATAGGGTGGCAAATAAAACCTGTTAATATGTATGGCAAAAGGATTGAGGATAAAAAGAGAACTTCCCCATTTTTTTTTCTTTTGGAGTTCAGATCACACATGCAAATTAAATTGCCCAATTCATTGTCATCACGATCATCTGTATTTGTGCATAGCAGTAATCCAGCATCCATCATGCAGGATGGAACACTACGCCAGCAGGAATTGCCCAAGATTTAAAAAAGATACCTATAAAGTTGTGTGCTGGCAAAACTATAATTCCAAACAGCAGTGCAGGCTGGGATAAGGCTGGCTGGGAAGTAGTTCTGCTAAAAAGGAGCTGGAGGTGCCCTTGGATAGAGAGCTGAACAATGCCGGCAATGTGCCCTAGTGGCAGCAAAGGTAAACTGAGTCCTCCAATGTACTGGTAAGAGCGTGCCTAGGGTGCTGTGTCTGATTTGTCCCCTGATTTCAAGAGAGACATTGAAGAATTGGAGAAGGTCCAGCAAGTGACCATCATGATGGTTAGTCTGTTATAAGGATGATTAGCATGTTAGAGAACTCAACATCTGGAGAAGGTTCAAGGAAGACTGTAGAGGATATAAGGCTTGGTGAAATTTCGTTACACATCCAGTACCTAGAAGGTAGTTGCAGAGGTGCAGTTGTTTTCTGGTCACAAGGATGCGTGGTGAGAGGAGAAATTTCATCTGGGTGTAAGAAAAGGAAAATTTGATAGAAAAAAATAAACGTTGGAGTCACTTCCTCAAAGGCATGATGGAATCTCCTTCTTAACTGAAAATATTGAGGGCTTACCTTGGCAGCACCCCAGCTTACCTGATGTAAGGCCCCGTAAGGCCTAATGAAGTGAGGTCCAACAAAAGGTTGGAGACAAGATAATTTCCAGAGATCTTTTGTAACCTAGACTGCTCTGTGATGGTGTGGTTAGAGCTATTTGGCAGTCTTGGCTCTGGGCAGAGATGGCAGAGTTGTAGATCAGGTGGTAGCAGAGCTGTCTAAAGAAGTCTGATTACAGTTACCGACGTAAGCAATTAATGGAGTATTTTTAATGTACATATTAGATTTTCAATTTTTAAAGCTGAACTAGTAAGGAAAATGAAATTTCACTTGCCTTGCTTTTTTGTCTTTGTTCTTTTTATTGTTTTGTAACGGATAATAAAAGATTTACTGTTGTGAAAAAATAAAAATGCAAGCATGATGCAGTCAGAATTTCAAGATCAACTTAATTTAAATATCGAGCTAAAATGATGTGTTTACATTATTCATATTGGTTTTTTATGTGTATGTTATAAGGTAGTGCTGCTTAATGACAATCCAGCAGAAGCAAATCTATGGACTGCATGTGTTTCACAGGGCTATTTGCTTTGCCTGACAGATAGTTGAAATGAAGTAGTACTCCTTGGTTCAGGTGGCCAAATAGCATGTGCTGCCTCTCAGGCAGAGGGCAGAGCAAAGACGTTTGAGATACTGTGTTAGTAAAGCTGGGAGAAACTATAAAAATCAAAGAAACAGGTGTCCTAGAGTAGGAAAAGCTGTGGGCAAAGCTGCAAGGCAGTTTTGTTGAGGCACACACTGCTGCAAAGAGGAGGTATGTACACCATGGGAATTTGGAGTATTTGAGTCAAATTCTGAAATAATGTATCTTGGTGATGAACTGATGTCTTCGGTAGCCATGCGTGCTCATTTCAGTTGTGCGTGATTTGATTTTGCTTGGCATCCATCTATTTCGGATATTTCTGTGTTATCAGAATATCTGCATTAGATGCAGAGTAGTCAAGCGGGGTGGTCGTATTTATTCTTTGCATGCGCACGTTCTGGAAGGCATTAGAGGAAGCAGGTGTGTCACAGAAAGCTGAGTGCACCTCTTACCTTTCCCTTGTCTCTTTTTGTACACCTCTTCATCATGAAGTCTGGAGTAAAATTAGAAATACCTTGCTGTGGATGAGGATCTGGGCTCAGACCTGGATTTCCAGCCGATTTGTCTGTCTTCTTTCCAGGAGTCTTCAGTTAATGGCAGGCAGCACTTCTGAAAGTCGCACTGTTACTTAAGAGCAAAGTGGGAGAGAAAAAATGTGATTTTTAAAGTACTAGACACATATACATATGTCTAGGGTTTTTTAGCAGCTTTTGATGGTAGCCTGAGCAGAAAGCGTTTCCCTAGAGTGTTCCATTCTCTCTCTTTCTCTCTTCTTCTGCGGCTGTCCTGCAAATTACTTTGGTGTCTCTCCTAAGAGAAGGCTCTTTTAATAGTCTTCGAGTTTTTTCTGTGTTCAGAGGCCTTTTTCTCTCCCAGCTGACCCATGGGATTTCTTGAGAGAAGATGACATTAAAAAAAGATTAAAAATTCTGGCTTTGTCCTTTAACTGCTTCGTATGTATAGAGATGAGGCTATTGAGAGTTAGTCTTCTCCACCCCATCTTTCATGCCAAACTGCTGTTAAAACCAGCAGTGTAGTAGTACAATAATCTTAAAATCTCATCCAAAACAGTTTTTTTTATAAACTATCAAAAAGTAGTATCAGGTATATTATGAAGTAATATTGTGCCAAGTCTTTGACTTATCCTTGCGAAGTACACTGTCAGGAAAATCTGATTCTGTTATTAAAGAGTATTTCATGCAACTGTTTTCAAAATATTTGCATTGCTTCAACATCTCTTTTTGTCCTCATCAGCCCCATGCACTAACGGAACAACACAATACAAATCTTGCACTGAATATAGTGTCTGCTCCCCATGTAATCAGCGCAACTAAGAAAAGGTGACACATGATAGTAGTAGACGAGTCTCTTCTGAAAGTTATGGAGGCACCCGTTTGCTGACTTGACCCTCTCTCTAGAGAGGTGTGCTGCTTACCAAGGGCTCCTAATTCAGGCATGTCACTTGAATCTGACAAGTCAACAAATGGTTACAGGACTGGTACCCCAGCCAGAGATTCAGCTACTTAGAGTATGGTACTCACTTTGAGAAACGTGATCTACTGGGGGCTGACAGGGTCCATCCGTTGGAGAAGGGGAAGAGCATCTTCAGTCATAGGCTTGCCAAACTGGTGAAGAGGGCTTTTTGCTATAGTTGCTGGTGGAGGGGAACTGCAATGCATCCCAGTTATACCATTTTGAAGCCAGGGCCACCAATAGATGCCCAGAGCCTGGAGAAGAATCACAGATCAGCAGGAGAGCACCTGAAGAGCAGCACAAAGGAATTCCAGCCAGCCTTCATTAGGACCCCGACTGAAGTGCTCCTACACAAACACATGTAGCATGAGGAATAAAAAAGGTGAGTTAGAGATGTGCACACGCCTGCAGGGCTATGATCTTACTGGCATCACAGAGATGTGGTGCGATGGCTCCTGTGACTGGAGTGTTGGAGTGGAGGGATACAGGCTCTTCAGGAAGGACAGGCAGGGGAGACAAGGAGGGGACATCACCCTCTATGTCAGTGACCAGGTAGGCACGGAGCTCTGCATGGGGATGGATGAGGAGCCGACCAAGAACTTACAGGTCAGGATTAAAGGGAAGGCAGAGATAGATGGCATTATAGTGGGAGTCTACTACAGGCCACCAGACCAGGAAGGCAGAGCAGATGAAACCCTCTATAGGCAGATAGGAGCAGCCCCGGTCCTCATGGGGGACTTCAACCACTCTGTGATATCTGTTGGATGGACAACACAGCAGGGCATAAGCAAGCCAGGAGGTTTCTGGAATGCATTGATGGTAACTTCCTTCTCCAAGTGATAGGGGAGTCAATGAAGAGAGGTGCTATTGCTGGTGCTTCTTCTCACCTACAGGGAAGGGTTGATGGGGAATGTGAAGCTTGAGGATGGCCTTGGCTGCAGCGACCATGAGATGGTGGAGTTCAAGATCCTTTGGACTGCAGAGGAGGGCTCACAGCAAGCTCATTACCCTGGACTTAAGGAGAGCAGACTTTGACCCCTTCAAGGATCTTCTTGGTAGAGTGTCAGGGACGGAAGAAGGGCCCAAGAAAGCTGACTAATGTTCAAGGACCACTTCCTCCAAGCTCAGGAGTGATTCATCCCAACAAAGAAGAAGGCAGATGCCAGGAGGCTGCATGGATTAACAAGGAACTCCTGGACAAACTGCAACACAGAAGGGAAGCCTGCAGAGGATGGAAGCAAGGACAGGTAGCCTGCAAGAAATAGAGAGAAATTGTCTGAGCAGCCAGGGATCAGGTTAGGAAGACTAAAGCCCTGATAGAATTAAATCTGGCCGGGGATGTCAAGGGCAATAGGAAGAGCTTCTATAGGTACATCAGTGATAAGAGGAAGACTAGGGAAATGTGGGCCCTCTCTGGAAGGAATCGAGAGACCTGGTTACCCATGATATGGAGAAGGCTGAGGTGCACAACGACATTTTTGCTTCAGTCTTCACTAGCAAGTGCTCAAGCCACACTGCCCAAGTCATAGAAGGCAAAGGCGGGGAATGGGAGAACGAAGAACTGCCACTGTAGGAGAAGGTCAGGTGTGAGACCACCTGAGGAACCTGAAGGTGCACGTCTATGGGACCTGATGAGGTGCATCTGTGGGTCCTGAGGGTACAGGCAGATGAAGTTGCTGAGCTACTATCCATCATATTTGAGAAGCTGTGGCATTTTGGTGGAGTTCCCACTGACTGGAAAAGGGGAAACGTCATAACCCCCGTTTTTAAAAAGGGAAATAAGAAAGACTTGGGGGACTACAGGCTGGTCAGCCTCCCCTCTATGTCCGACAAGATCATAGAGAAGATTCTCCTGGGAACTACGCTAAGGCACATGGAAAATGAGGAGGTGATTGGTGACAGACAATGTGGTTTCACCAAGGGCAAATAATGTCTGACAAATTTGGTGGCCTTCTATGACAAGCTTACAACATTGGTGGACAAGGGAAGAGCAATTAACGTCATCCACCTGGACTTGTGCAAAGCCTTTGATACTGTCGCGCATGACACCCTTGTCTCTAAATTGGAGACACATGAATTTGATGGAAGGATCACTCAGTGGATAAGGAATTATCTAGATGGTCACACTCGGGAGTGTGGTGATAGGATGAGGGGTAACGGTTTTAAGCTGAAAGAGAGTAGGCTTAGATGAGGTATTAGGAAAAAATGTTTTCCTGTGCAGGTGGTAAGTCAGTGGCCCAGGTTGCCCAGAGAAGCTGTGGATGCCCCATCCCTGGAGGTGTTCAAGGCCAGGCTGCATGAGGCTTTGAGCAACCTCATCTAGTGGGAAGTGTCCCTGCCTATGGCAGGGGGGTAGAATTCGATGGGCTTTTAAGGTCCCTTCCAACCCAAACCATTCTATGATTCTGTGAAATAATTTGGTGCGAATGCTCAGAAAATGGTAAATATACAAAAAGAGGTTATCCAAGAATATTTTGGTTTTGAGGGGTTGAGTAGTCTGTAAGAACACCTGCAAAGTCCTCCTCTGAACACAGTTCTTCCAGGCAGCATTCTCCTGCCTTCACTTCAGGATCACTTTTTCTCTCCCCAGAGTTGCTTGCCTGATTTGTTAAATAACTATCCATCTGCCTCCACAGAAGTATGCTTCTCCATACACTTAGTTATTGATATTCTGCATACTTAAGAAAGTATTGTATTATGTGTGGTTTTGGTTTAACCCCTCTAGGTAGCCAAGCCCCCCTCAACTGCTTGCTTACTCTTCCCCCTGTGGGATGGAGGAGGGAGTCAGAAGGCTGAAAGTGAGAAAACTCGTGGGTTGAGATAAAGACAGTTTAATAGGTAAACCAAAGGCTGTGCATTCATGCAAAGCAAAATAAGGAATCATAGGTGTTCAACAATCTCCAGGACAGCAGGGCTCCATCACGCATAACAGTGACTTGGGGAGACAAACACCATAGCTCTGAACATCCTCCCTTTCTTCTTCTTCCCCCAATTTTTAATTCAGATTGTGATGTTGTGTGGCATGGAATATCCCTTTGATCAGTTGGGGTCACCTGTCCCCGCTGTGTTGCCTCCCAGCTTCTTGTGCACCCCCAGCCTGCTCGCTGGTGGGGTGGGGTGAGGAACAGGACAGCCCTTGACTGTGTGTGAGCACTGCTCAGCAATAATCAAAACATCCCTGTGTTATCAACACTCTTTTCAGCACAAATCCAAAACATAGCCCCATACTAACTACTATGAAGAAGACTAACTGTCCTAGGCAAAACCAGTATATGTATTCAAAGGTGTTGTTGCTACAGAAGAATTCTTGATGATAATTTTGAACCTCATGTTTGGTTTGCATTGTGAACTTCCCAGAGGCTCTGTTGAGGTTGTGCAGTCTATTTTTTTATTCTTTTGACGTGTTTATTTGATCATGTTTACTTGCATATGTTTATGAAGGTAATTTCCAGCATTTCAAGACCTTTAAACTGAAATAATTAAAATTTCAGCATGTGGAATCGTGTTGCCTCTGCCTTGTGTAAACAACTGAGTTGCTGACACAGTTGGGACGCTAATGCATATAGCTTGTAGTCCGCTGCTTTTTGAGCTTACAGGGTAAATAACACTGGAAGGTAGCTGCTGTGCAAATAAATCAACCTTCATTGTTGGCTGCGGTCATGTACTTTATTAGCAAGTTCCACCACCATTTGGTGAAATGTGAAGATTTACTGAGATTCAGGGACTTTGGGATCCTTGCCAGTTTCTTTGTATTCTAGTGGTTAAAGATCCTGCTCTTCTACCATTTATTTCTCCCTTCCTGTGTGTCTTCCTCTGGCTTTTTGCAGCTGCAAAAAAAAGAACCTTTCTGGTGACTCTTTCAGATTATGTCCAGATAAACTTGATAGACTTGTGCTGTCTGAAAATACTCATGTGTTTTCTAATTATGTTGCACTTGCAGTGGCTTGGCAGTGCAATTATAGCTTTTATTTGGAACGTGTGTAGTAACAACATAATTTCAGGTATTGCTTATGTAGAGGTAAATCATATACTACGTTTTTTCGCAACAGTTCTAGCTGCATTTACACAATAAAGAATAATTGAAGTCTGTAGAAATCTGTGTATGTGTGCGTTTGTTTCAGAGTCAGATTATATGGTGCGGTGTCTAGTTTGATTTGATGACTAGGACTGTTATAATGTCACAAGCTCAGTGATCCAAACTTCCAGTGCCGCTTTACAGACAAGAACATGAAATATGTATGTATATTCCCTTAAGTGTGCAAAAGTCTGTTGGGTTTGGTTGTTTTTTGGGTTTTGATTTTTTTGTTTTAAACTTAATGAACATTTGTTTGTGAATACACCACTTATGTAGTTGCCTTAGTAAAGGTATGATGAAAATGCAGCCTTGTTGTCTCATGTGAAACCATGAAACCAGAATATTTATGTTATCAAAGTATTTTAAATATGCTGGGCATTGAGCTGAAGAGGCACAGAATATGCATAAGATATTTTATGACAGAATATTGAAGTTTTAATGGGAAAGCAAGATACATATGTACATGCAAATGTACATTCTCATGGCAATGAACTTATTTACTGTAAGTATTTCTTCAGGTGAATTAGTAACTTGTTTTTTTGGATGTATGCTTGCTGTAGCTAATGCAAAAAAGGATCACAGAAAAGGTGTTTTTTAAAAGAATCATCTAAGTAATTGTACAGAATAACACATTTAAAATAATCTGTATTTATTACAAGAAACTTGATGATTGTGTCTGTGGATTATCTGGAGTGGTCAGTGTATGCAGTTGAAGATCAATAGGACTTGAAACTGATGTCTGGAATAAACTGTGATTCCTGCATTTGCCTATACGCAACCATTCAGAGAGCTTTAGAATTTTTCCGCTGTTCTTTTCTGCATCATCAGACTATGGTTGATTCGACATATGTCTGTCAAAGAGAGTAAATCCAACCCTCTCATCTAGTTTATTCTCTTTGTCAGTTAAACAAATAATCACTGAGGGATTCAACAAAATGCTGTGTTCACACAAACAATGCATAAAATACTGTGTGCTTGTTTCATCCTCATTCAAATATCAAATCCTCCCTCCAGTGGCTGCTGTAACAGTTTTTTACTTTGTCAAAAAGACCTGGAAATTCTCTCTCTCAGAGCTAAATTCAGTTTTAATTATTTCTTTGTTTATTTTGGTGCTTCTAGCTTGGCAAGTGAATCTGTTAAGTTATCTACCCTTTCCTCAGTGGCAAGGTCTTCATCTGTTAAAGAAAGAAGGATATCCATTGTAGAGGCAAGAATGCCAGGGATTCTTGGTCACTGCATTGATTTATCTGATTAGGGGGTGGGAGGTTAGTTTATCAAGGTAATTCTGTTCAGATAAATTTTATGTTCCTTCGCTTGGGTAATAGTCTTTGGGCACTTGTATATGTTTTGTAACTGCGTTAACTCACCTTCACCCAGTTATGAGTTTTCAAATCTTGTATAGGGAGCACTACACAATTTGTATGATTAGAAAAAATTTAATCTGGGCTATCCAAAACACTATCACTGTCATTTTCTAGCACTTTAAATAACTTAACTGGAATTAGTTAATTTCTTTTGTGAATGATGTACAAGAGTGTACATGGCTTTGCCATGCAAAAAGCTGATGAACGACAAGGTTTTGTATTTGGTGATCTTTTGTCAGTGGACTATTTGCAAGCATCTGAGAACAGGCTTTAATACAATCCACATGTGTGGATCGGCGTTTGAGTGATTTTAATATCTACATTGACTATATTACATGCTAGAAAATAGAAAAAGTATCTGTGGCTTTGTGCTCATTTTTGTTGGTTACGTTTGTTATGAGTGCTAATTTGGTTAGATTGTTAGCCAAAAGATACACATTTTAACTGAACCATGTTGAGTTGCATCATAATTTAGAAAGTACACAATCTTAAGCAGAGGTTTCTGGGTGGAATTGTGTCTTTAGAAGACTTTTGGCAGTATACTGTCGTTTCCTATCGGCTTAATCTGAACAGCCTTTTGCAAAGGCAGGTGTTAAAGTCTCCTGCAGGTCCAACTTGTAGGATGGATTATTGTACTTTCTTGAACCCCAACTTAAAAAAACCCAAACAAACAACAACACACTCCTCCCCCAAAAAAGCCCCCTCCCTTAAATTGCTGTATTTTTCCTTACTCTACAAGAAAATGTTTCATGTCATAGGTTTTCTCTAAAGACAATAGAAAAATAGTCTTTATTATGCTTTAGTTTTATTTTTTTTCTGCTGCCTTTACAGTGAACTGCTGTTACTTAAAAAAAACACATTTTGGGGTCCGTCCTACTGGTGTGAGCATTAGGGAGCCTCTAGTATGGTTGGTGAATCCTATTACTCTTTGTTTGGAAGTTACAAACTGCTGCAGATACAGTTCATGCAAACTCATCTGTGATAAAGTATATTGGGGAGTGGAATAAAACAAATTTGTTAGTGACTGACAGATAAAACAAAGAACCAAAAAGGTGAAGGGAAAAATAATTTAATGCGCAAAAGTCTTTTTTATTGAGAAGGAAGAAGCAGTGATTGTGATGTGGTAGTTTTTTTCCCTTGGTGTCAGATTCAAGATGAAAGAGATTGCAGATTTGAATGTCTGGGTTGCCTTCTGTGCAGTAGGAAAAATTTAGAAGTATATTTTGCATGTAAAATCTCACCTTTAATATATTGAGGTTTGTTCTGTAGCTGGACATTTACTCGGTGTTATAGAAATCACAGTGATTTAAACCTGTGTACTCCATGTAACTTTTCTAAGAGAAGACTGCATATCATAGTAGAAACAATAAAGTGGGGTTAATTGATGAAGAAAATACTTAAAGATTGTGGAAGTTCTTTGACTATGCTTTGGTTTTTCTTATATCTTCTACTTTGGACTTACAAGTGTGGTGGTTCTCCAAAAGGCTTACTGTTTACTGATGTCATGTTAGAATCACAGAAAAGAAGGATCAATTCAATAGATATCCTTTTAGGATCAGGGAAGAGTTAGTATTTGTTTTTGTGAACTTGAATCTTTGACCAGACTTGATACCAGAGTGTGTGTCACACTTTATTGTAAAGCATCTTAGTCCAGGATAATGTGATGAGACTTTAGAGGGTCCAGTATAAGTTTTGAAGGAGAGGAAAAAGTTAATTCTAATTTTACCATATCATGGTGGTCTATAATACTCAGGGAAGTTTTGCTTTTGGGATGAGTGCTGATTTTTGTGACGTAAGCAGTAACAAATGAGATCTGTTGCAGCGGAAGTCAGTAAATTTGTTAATTTACAACTCTTGTTAATTTTCAGATTGTTCTTTGAAGATTAATGTACATTTACCTCAGTATTTTAAATTCGTTGACAGTTTGGATTATGATGGCTCAGCTCCAGCAAGGTGGCCCAGATGAAAAGGAGAAGACTACTGCATTAAAGGGTATGAGTCTTTTTTACTTCTTTTTGCATATATTGACATTTCAGAAACAGTTATCAAGGAAAGGAAAATAGTTTGATATAACTGTGGGTTAGAGTCTGGGAACTGCAGTATTGGAAGAGACTATTTTTCTGTGCTGATGTGCAGTATTTCCATAAGATAAAAAAATAATGATCTGTGGTAAAGAGTAACAGAATAAGATATCTATTTTTTTTTTTAATTTTCCTTTGAGAAAGTTGACTGATGGGTACTTTTGTGTTCTTAGTTTCTGGGAGTTATAATTTAATTTTAATTCTGCTTACGTTTTTAAATTATGCAACAATATTACAGCTTTAAAAAGTCTCTTTGACTAGAATGTTAGCCAGGAAAGCATTTTCAGGACATTGATTTCCATATTGGTTTTATAAATTTTTCCTTGTATTCTATATTTAAAAAAAAATAAATGGACCTAAGTGACTCAGCAGAGTAATTTAATTGAGGAAAAACTGGATTAAATAAATTACATCTTTGAGATACTCTTTTCCCATTTTGGAAGTACATGGAGTTGGTTAGCATACAAGTGAGCTAATCAAACATTGGACTTAAAGTGTTTGCATCACACATTTGTTCTCTAAATCATCTTTTGAAAGAAAAAAAAGAATATAGCTTGCAATTCCAGTGTAAAAGTAGGGTTTCTACCCAAGTATTATTGAAAATGTGTCATACAGTGATGGTAGATGGTGTTTCTTCAGTTAAAACCGTGTATGTGTGAAACATTTGGTGAAAACCTGTGTGGTGCTTTTTTCAAACCTTGTACTAATTCTGGCAAATTAGTATATTTTGGTGAAATTACACTTCATGTTTGGAAAAGTAAAACTTCCATTTTATACTTGCCCTTAATTTGATCTTCATTAAGGATTAGTGTCCAAGAAATATTCCACATAATGAGAAGTTTGTGTGAGGATGTTGTTTTCTTCATGCAATCTAGTGAACCCCCATTGAGCTATAGAAGGTCTCATGAAAAGGTTTTGAGCTCTGTTGAACCGGTCTCAAATTGAGTTGGAGAGTCCAAGATCTTAAGCTAGAATGGTGGATCAGATCTTGAGAGAATTTCAAAGTTACAACAGCACTTCAGCTAATTTTAACTTGAAAAATTGCACAGGAAGAAAGTGGCCATGTCAGTGGTTGAAGCACAGGCCAATTGCATTCTTCCTGACACTGACAGAATCTGTAAATCATGACAAGCTGTAGATTCTGCAGATAAAATTAATGTAGTTCATATAGTATTGCCTTTGCTACTCAGGAGGTGGATATTTTATTATATAGCAACACATACTTGTGTCTACACACATTTCCAGATAGGTCACAGTAAGAAGACATGAAAACTCTGGTGAAATTAGAGTTGTGGTGTGACTGGAGTTTCTTCACCAACGAGAAAAAGACATGCTAAAGGCTGATGTTGTGAAAGTACAGAGGAAGAAAGGGCACATTTTTACATCCTGTTGTGAAAAACTTCTTGACAAAGTTCTTCTCTTTCTCCTGTCACTTGGTTGAGGACCAAAGCAGTTCCCCCAGAACTTTCCAAGGACAATGCACAAGAACAAACATATGATTGCTTATCTGAGTTGAATGTCATGAGGTTTGCTATTAAACTAATTTGGTGTAAAAGTGAGCTGTGGTTGAGAAAGCCACTATTAGAAATCTTTCAGTCAAGTCCAGTGTTGTATCACTATTTAGATAGCACAGAGATGCTCAGATACCGTAGTGTGGGTTAGAGAGATGTTGAATTTCTGCAGCCATACAAGATGGCCTTGGGTCCTCCAGCTTTTCCCAGTGAAATCACTTTGAGAAGGAGGAGCTGGAGACAGTCATATGGACGATGGAGTCAATGTCATGTGAACCTGAAGAGTTACAAAAGAGCAGGCCAAGGAACTTTCAAGAATGTTGAAGCTGATTTTCAGTACATTTAAACACTGTAGAAATTTCAAAGTATCGATACTAAGCTTAGGTAATGTGAATCCAACCACTAGACATGTCACTGGTGACAAGACTAAGTGAAAATACTGATACAAAACCTGTTCAGATAATGATTTTAAGTAATTAAAGGATGGAAGTTTAGTTGATATCAAACAAAGCAAGTTTAAAGAAAATGAGTCTTTTTCAAAGTGTTTTCTTTCCTTTGAGGTACAACTTTGGATGGTAAAGGTAATACTTAGAATACGTGATGCATTTCCTTGATAATACATGTTATCTTGATTTATGAAACAATAATAGTGAAAAGTCAGTGTAGCACTGCTGAACTAAATGTTTGTGTGGTCTGCAAATTCATCTATAAGGAAGCAGGAAAATGTATTTCAATGGAATCCTGCTGAATCCTGCGTTTAGTAATATGCAGGGTGTCCCTTTCCCCTTAAGATCTACAGATGTGAACATACATACTTTGTCAGTGATAATAGTGAAACAGAAAAAGACATAGCATACATGGTGTAATATCTCTCTTCTTTTTTTAGATTTATTGTCTAGAATAGACTTGGATGAACTAATGAAAAAAGATGAGCCACCACTTGAATTTCCTGGTACTCTGGAAGGATTTGAGTACATTTTTAATGAAAGTAAGTAGTATACGCTTTATAAAGGCTATACTTAGAATAACGTTGCAAGATTATCAGAACTTTAATTATACAAGTCCCAATTAGAATTCCACACTTTTCTGTTAAGAATAAAATTTTAAGCCTTTGTGTAAGACTTGTAAATCTAGCTAAGTAATATTTTTTTCATAAATTTGTCAAAACTCATTTTATACAATACTGTCAATTTGTATTGTGCATACTTTACGCCTTCCTGTTTTCTGTTACAGAAGTGTTGATACAAAAATTCTGAAACCAATTGCTGTAGCAGTAGCATTTAAAAGCAAAATCAAAGAGTGATCACTCATTTAAGAAATGTATTTACTGGTTCATTTTTATGGATACAAAGTAAGTTGTTATTTAGGTAATAATTTATCCCAACTATTTCATTAATACCAATAGGAGAACACCTGTTTATATTGATGGAAGGATGAGCAATGGGATAGACTGACTGTTACTCTTCTGGTGTGGGTCACGGTTTTGCGTTACAGCTAAATGTGTGATGACTACAAGTACTTCCAGCTAACTGAATCTCTGTGTTAAATGCGTTAGTAGTGTTTATAATTTCCAGTGCTTACATTTTAGAATCCAGCTGAGAAACAAGCCTCTGAGCTAAAGTAATACCAGATTCCAGGAAACGGCTCTTTCAGGATTGTTTGAAACCCTTAGGACGAATGGGGACATTTACAATTCTACTTCTCTGCAGTGCCTGTTCTGTGAACAGAGAAACTTTAGTTTCTAAATCTGCGTGTCTTACATCTTCCACTTTTAAAGAAGAAAAAAAAAAGCTTTCCTTTAAATGATAGTCATTTATGCAACACTTAGCTTTTTAATACCCTGATGGCTTTCACAGAAAGATACTTAGAGACTAAAAGTGTCGTAGAAAGTGATGCTCTTTCTTTGACGGGAGGGGTTCAGCTCTGTCATTTTTTAGCTTCTTATTTTTAGATCTGCACAGTGTCTACTGTCTTTCTTACTGACTTCAGAGTTAATGGTTCATATGTGGTTGATAAAAAGGGCTGAAATTTGAATTTTGGGGAATGATGTTATTGAATATTCCATCACTAACCTCACAGTCTGAGTGATTTCCATAGAATGCAGCAAAACCTATTATGTATGCTACTGGTCAGCAAAGCAAAAAGCTCTGCATTTTGCGTTTGTACATGTAATTCAAGTGTTCAGCCATGTACTCCTATGTCATAATCATGCTTCTTTTTGTGATGGAAGGGTAAGGAAGATTTTTATCAGATTTAAAGAAGACAAAGTTTCCAGAAAGCCAAAGAAAAAATATGCCAGATATTTACTCCACTTTACTTGTAGAGAGAGCAACTTCGTGTACTGTTGAATGGTGTATTTGAAGAATAACTAGCTGAGAAGGAACAGCTGAAGGTGGAGTTATGGTGAAAATGTGAGAAGATAGTTGGACTTGAGTTAGGGATATGAAGTTGGGGAAAAAAATTTCTCTGCTGTCCAGTACATGAGGTAAGACAGGTCTGGAAAAAAATGTCAAATAAGCAGATAAACATAACTATTACAGATATCAGATCTTAAATATTCTATTTAAATTATCAAGAATCAAAATGTAAAGGTCCTGAAAATGTGAACTAAGTTATCAATTTCATACTAGAAAGAGGAAATATTTTGCTGAGAAACCCTACTTTAATCATACAGACATTTCAGCTTTCAAATGAGATACTTATACATATCCCTGGTTTTACTGTTTCTCTGATTTACTGCAATTTTGTGATGCTCTGAGACCATAAATTGTATTTCGTCTAATAAGCTGAAACATTACTGGTAAGGAGTCTGTTTTCTGCAGTTTGCATTTTATTTTGTTGCAATTTTATTATTATTGCTTCAGCTCAGTCCATTTCCTCATCTGTCGTGGGGTATGCAGCTAAACTGTTGCTATAAAGAAGGCCAACTGCAGAAAGTTACACCGGAATCTAAGAATAGCATGTGGTTTTGCTCAGATCAACCATTCTACTTTGTTGTACTGTTACAATCTCAGTGTACCCTGAATCTAAGAGCTCTTACGTGATTGCGCTGTGCCTAGGAGTTGAGATATTTACTTTACTTTTGAACATGTTTTTTTCAGATTAATTTGGAATGTCATTAATCTTGAAAATAAACATTTCCTTTCCTTCTGGCCTCCAGCCCAATTTGTACTCACATTTCTTCATAAGTGCAGTTGGTTTTCAAGCAGGGGATTTGTAGCTACAATTTGATCACCTAATTGGCACTGCCGATCAAATATTAACTGCTAGTGTTTGCATTTCAGTTTTAATCCTTAGCGAAATTGCAAAGCAGTTTAGCATTTGATATCTACATGTAATTTCACTGTCATGGTTTGTGTTTAGCTTTATCTACCAATATATACCATTCAAGGGAAATGTATTTTGTTGTTATGCTGCAATTGTTTTTCTTCAAAAATACTGTAATCAAAAAAGCAGGAATTTGTAATAGCACAATTTTTAGATATAGACATTTTTGGAAACTTGCAGACGTTTAATATGTCTTAGTTTTAGTGAAGAAGTATATTAAAATTTAATTGTTTTGTTTCTTTTACAGAAGGGCAGTTGAGACACATAAAAACTGGGGAGCCATTTATTTTTAATTACCGTGAAGATTTGCATAGATGGAACCAAAAACGCTATGAAGCTCTTGGAGAGGTATATTAATTGCATGTATGTATGCATGTGTATATGTATTGATGTGCAGTGTTTTTGTTGTGTTTCTCTGTAGAAATGATTCTTCTAATTTTATATATATTAAAAAAGATTTAGTGAGGCTGCAGTCACTTATCAAAAGGTGGTTTTGGATTTGTTGTATGCTAATGCTCTAACAGTAATTTCCATTATTTGCTGTATAGCCTAAGATGTGATTTAAACTACAATTTGACTTTAGTATGTGTTCAAAATAGAATATAATCTAGATTACAAAAATCGGAGAATGTTATGCAGTATTTTCTTTAACTTTCCTCAAGGAGAAGCACTGGGTACAAAATTCTGGCATTTTACTTTCAACCCAAAGATAAATGCTGGTTTTCTTGTGTTACCACGAGATACTAGGAGCCACTGGATTGATTAAACAGAGATCTGATTATTCATTGGTATTTGATGCTACCGGTGCTTCCTTTTTGTATGGACGTTGTGGATGTAGCAGGTGTAGAAGTGACTGACCATGGTTCCTTTTCTATGTGAAAATTAATTTAATTTCAGTGCTGTGTTTTTTGCAGTACTTCAGGAGCCAGAGCATTGACTTGAGAAGAAAGGCATCTGATCTCAGTGAATGCAGAACAGTGTGTGCTGGGGTCTTCCTTGCACTGTTAGAACCACATTAGGGTCTCTTCTGGAGGTCCATGAAAGGGGATGCCCAGTTCCGTACACAAGCTAGGGTCAATTTCTTAAAGATTATAAAACGGTGCCTGATGGTTTCTGTTTGAATCATCATAGCATGTGATTCCAGAACTGCCTTTGTTTACTTTCGTTAGTGTTACTGTTTTAGTAAGGATTAAATAGATTTATTCCCCACTTACTCTTTCTGTCACATTAATTCAGACTGCTTGGAGATATGTTTGAATGTGCGTATTTAGACATTTTGTCTTTTAAACTTATTGTCATGGTTTAAACCCAGGGGGCAGCTCAGCTCCCCACAGCTGCACATTCACCTTCCTCCCGTGGGATGGGGCAGAGAATCAGAAGGGTAAAAGTGAGAAATTCTGTGAGCTGAAATAAGGAGAAAATTGTGCTAAGATACAGTTAGTAGGTAAAGCAAATGCTACATGCGCAAGCATAGCAAAGTAAGGAATTGATTCCCTGCTTTACGTGAGCAGGCAGGTGTTCAGCCATCTCCAGAAAAAAGGTCTTCTTCAAGCATAGTGGTGACTTGGGAAGACACGTGCCATATTGGAAGATATCTCCAAATGTCCTCCCTTCCTTCTTTCCCCCAGTTTTTATTGTTGAGTGTGGCACTATATGGCCTGGAGAATCCCTTTGGTCAGCTGGGGTCAGCCTGTCCCGGCTGTGCCTTCTCCCAGCTTCTTGTGTACCCCCAAACAGTTTTTGTACTAAAGTGCGAAAAAAAACTCCCAAAGATATCTGAAATGACAGCCAGACCTATGCTGTTGCAAAGTATATAGTATAAAGCATCTTGATTGAGTTTCTTGGATGGATAAATAAATATATACTTAAATATATCACCAAATGGTTTCATATATACTTTCTTGTGTGCCAAGAGTGCATTTGCTAAAGCTGAAGAAATATCTAATTACACAGCCTTTTCTGGGTATAGCAGGATAGGTTCTGGGTACTTTTGTAGGCACCGAGCATGCAGGCTCAAGCAGGGAGTGTGTGGCAGAAGTCTCTGCCCATCTTGATGTACAGCAATAGCATGCTGTCTGTCCTTAGCCTCTGCAGAGTGGTGGCCTAGTGCTCTGTGGCCAACTCAGCCCCTCTGTTCCATGGAGGAGACAGCCTGGACTCTGTGCTAGATGTGCTGGAGCTGCCCAGCTGTTGAGCATTGCTTTGTCCTGCTAGACTGTTGTTCCCGGGGACTGAAAAATCTTGCTTTTTACCTCCTGCTCCTCATTCCTGCAAGAAGTGTGGCAGGGGAGGAGATGATGGGAGCTACTGCAGCTGCTTGTTGCCTCCTTTCTCCTCAACTATATGTTTTTCCAAAACAGGGAACATGCTATTGCCCAATCTGTTGCATTGTCTGAGTTACTTGATACACATTTGTTCCAACAGGAGACGGATTGGAACCTATTCCATGGTCTGTGTGTGCAGACCTTTGTGCATGTCTGTATTGTTCAAATACCCCTGTTTTCCAATTAAGTGTGTTGGACAATACACATCTATAACGTTGAGTATGTCTCCATGTGAGCTGCTGTGCCACGACACCTACTTGTACATGTTTGGCAGTGTTACCAAATTCCTCATCCTGTGCATCTGAATAGTGAGTGCCACAGCTTCAACCTGTAGTAGCATGAATTACCTTGTGTGGTTTTTGATCAGCCAGAGGTAGGGTGCATTCGCAGAGTGGGTGCCTTACACCTGTGATCTGTCTTGTGCATTTTACCTTAGTTATGGTCACTCTCCATGTTCAGGTTTGAGTGATCTTTGTTTATATTTGTAGATCAAAGGCAAGGAGAGTCAGAGGTCAGGAATCTGGCAGGGTGAATAGTACTATGTTGTTTACTTATTTTATGTTTTTAGAGAAAAAAGAAACTCACCTGTGTTTTAGTCTGTTGTCTTCTAGATGCTTGATGGTTCTTCCAGCAAGCCACAAATTTATAAACGCTCTGTTGTCTGATTTTGGTACAGTGAGTGTTTAAATAGTTATCTGAGAACACAGGGGATGCCGACTGGCAAGACCCTTGGCATTTGTTCACACAGATAAAACCTCCTCTTGTGCCATAGATTGGTGGGTCACTGATGCTGAAATGTTGAATGGCACAGAAGCAGTATATTACCCTCTGATGAGCCATTTTGTAGTCTAGAATAAGATGTGTTCAGCAAACTAGGATAACTTAAGAAACAGTAGCTCAAATAAGTAATTTGGAAGGTGATCTCGTAAAATCTGGCCTTGGGCTTTTGCTTTGAAACATCATCCTTTGGCTTTAGGCTAGTATGTATGTATGGCTGGATGTACAGTGACACGATGAAGTAGCTAGACTTGTATCATCAGGCAAAAGTGTTTTAGGTATTCAGTGTTTCCATTGTTAGCTCAGTCATTTTATGCTGGTTTTCTGATTTTTAAAAGATTTACTCATCCTGCCCAAGGCAACTTTTTTTTTTTTCCCTGTATATATACATTGTGGGCTGCTTTTGTTGCATTTTACTGATTTTTAAGAAGTGGGTGTGCTTCCTGGCCGTATGTTACAGCATCATTCTCTTTTGGACCATTAATATAATTTCCATTTGGTAATCCATGATTTTTTGCTGTTAAAAGTAATGAATACGCTATCTGTGATGTTCTGCCATTACTCTGGCTGTATGGAAATTGATTCTTCACAAATTATAGTGGTTCGTCAGTGTCTCCACTCCTTACATCTCTTTATTCTTCATTCATTGATCCGTTATTTCAGTCACATAATTTGTTCTGCAGCCTCTTGATATGTGCTCCCAATAGACAATTTAGTGAACTGTTCATAATTTTGTGATTCTGGTTCAGACATTGCTGTTGCAGCATTGAATTTTGTGGAGAGCCTCTCCATTTGCTTTTTAAAAATGAAAATGGCAACGGAAGTGCACCAAACATGGTGTTGCAGCTGCTTCTAACTGCCAATGAACGCATGTGGCAAGTTTGAAGTACAATTGAGAAAAATTTTGTGACAACAGTTCTGTTGTTGCAGACATAACATTCCAGTTCAAGGCAGATTTTTTTTTTTTTTTCCTCTGGCCAGCAGTTATGGAGGTTTGGATTCTAGGTTAAACTCCAGATTAGACTCACAAGATGTATGTCTCCTTGCCTTTTAAGTAGATGTCTGTATTTATTGTTTGCTGCACTTTCAGTTGATATTATGGCTACTGAAATTGACAGCTGTCATCTTCAACCACTGCTTGATCATGGCATTGCAATTAGCTGTAGTGACAATTTGTTCGGCTACTTTTAAGTCAAATAGGATTTGGAAATAGGTAGATTATAATGTGGACCATGTTACAAATGTCCTGTTCAAGGACTAGTGTATGCCATCTCTTGTGATTGCAGCCTGTCTGACCTGCAGAAGCACATAAGCAGGTAGCAGAAGAATTGTGGTTATTTTTTAAAGTTACCACACTGTAGCACAAGAAAATATATTTATGTAGAACAGATACAGAAAGCAAAGAACTAGAACACAAGTCAGAAATGTCTTGCGTGTCTCATGTATGATAAGATACAGTTAATTTTACATTGTCAGAGAAGTCTTATCCCACTAAACTGCTTTAAAGTATATGCACAGTGCTAAGTCCAGCTCATCATAAACTGAATTAACCGTCAAGGTTTATATTTGTGTGGGGGGAAAAATAAGTGTACAGAATTATGACAAAGACAACCTATAATTAAGATCACTAAATAGTAAAATGGAGGGGTTTTTTCCAGATCTTAAGTTAAAGAACAGCTTGATCTCAACATTATTTAAAACAATAAGCATTCACTTGCTACTAATTTGCTCCTCGGTTGCAAAGAGCATTATTTGTTTGGATGAGTGAAAGAAGCTATTTACATAGCACAAATGAAAGCATAGAGCAGCAGAAGAGGACATGTAAGTTAATGAAGAAGGAAGCATTAAGCAGTCTGCATTTGAAAGGGTAGCTTCTTACATGAATAACCCAAAAATCTGATGATAGGCTGCACGTGCACCTGATAGTACTTAAGGTCCAATCTTGCAGCCAAAGCTCATGTGAATAAACTCAATAGGTCTGATCTTGTGAATAAGGGCTGCAGGATCAAGTTACAAATAAAATTTGCAGATGATTAGTAGAAATCCTTACACTCCAGTTTCAGTTTCTTTGCACAGACAGTTTGTCATTAAGCATTCCAGTTTATCTCTGACTAGTGAGACTTTAATATGATAAATTAGGTGCTACATACCATGGATTAAGCAAAATTCTATTCGTGTACCTTGACTTATTGTTATGTATTCTCTGTCAGATATTTAGTGGTTGGAAAAAATTGTCTTACTGAGAGGACAAAATAAATTGATGGTGTTGTGATATATAGGTGAGTTCACAGACATTTGCTTATATGGGATGCTTGCTTGGCTAGGGCTGTTGAAGAGGTTGTTCTGTTCAAATAAATTTGATGCCAAATACTTAACAGGTGCCTATTGAGTGTATGTGAACTGAATTTTTTCGGTGTCTTGTATTACAGTCAAGTAAGAGTAAACTTTCATGGAGATCGTAAAAATCCTCACTGAGAACCTAACAGCCTCTTCCTAACTTCATGTCCTGTTTCAAAGCTAGGGTAAAATAATAACTGAAATATTTCCCCCATCCTTGTTTTTGAAACTTGTTAAATCCCATTTTGTGTGGTCTCCTTTGGAAGCAATTTGATAGTGCAAGTTCTGTGCATGTTGTGCCCCATCTGCTAATGAATGTTGTGATAGCTTTTTCCTTTAGCAAAATTTTACAGTGGAATAACTGTTGCAATAATGTAGGTGTAATATTTGGACAATAGTAAACAGCCAAGTGGAAGAGAGACACGGGGCGAGTTCTTTGAAGTAAATTAAAGTGTGATCTTATTTCATATTACACAGAGAAGAATCCACATGGAATAGAGGCTTTCTGAATGTAACAGTTGAAGGAAGAGTTTAAATGACACCTATCACTTTTTAGACACCAAGTTCAGTTATAGATGCAGTTCTTCAGGAATGCATGCCTTGTTGGTTACAGGTTTTTTTTCATGCTGACTCATTATTTTCAGTTTGTGATAGGTCAGTGTGAAACAGAAACATGATGTAGAAGATTTTAAGCAAAGCAGATAAAGCACCTAAAGAAATTTAAATTTAAATATGAATCTTTGTTGCATGCAGTATATTAATTTGCATATGTTAAATCCACTTTCAAAATCTGCTGTTTGTGAAGACTTTTTACTGGAATGATTATGTCAGATGTGCTTCAGTGAACTCTTCTAGTTTGTAGGCAGCAATTGGCAGTAGGTTGGTTCATCACAGTAATATGACAGTACTCAAAAGGTTCAGAGATAGTTTCATAATTATTGTTAACATGATTCTTGAAAGAAATGATGAGCATCTATAAACCCAGATGGGAATTTGTTACATTGTTGATAAATGTGTTGATAAATGTGTTTTACATTTTTAAATTGATAAACAGTGAAAAGCAGAGAAGATACAATAAGGCAGATGGTTGTTTATAAAGCACTTGCAAGTTGCTGCAATTCAAAGAATGGTACTAATTGTTAAAAAGAAGATGAAAATTGGAGTAGGGGGAGTGTTTCAATGAGTTAATCATGAGCTTTTTAAAAATAAAACCTTCAGCAGCTTTCGTTCAATTAGAACCATTCTTGCCATCCTGGGTTTATATGCAAAAGTTTCAACTCTCAGTTCTTAGTAAACTTTTGTACCAACCATTTTCATGTTGTTGAAATTAAAAATACAACTAATCCACCTTTTATCTAAATGTATCCTTTCCTTTCTTTCTTCTTTTTCTTGCTAGGAAGAAAAGATTTATTGCACAGCAGAATAAAATTGAATTATCATTGGTCATGTTAATCATTACCACTTAAAAACAATGAATAGAGAGAGTAGTGGACTCCAAAATGGAGTGGACTTCACAGCAAGGAAGTAAGGTGGAATATAGCTGGCTTATTTTTTGTTAAACTAGTGGTGAAAAAGCCTGGGTTTTGCCAATGAGGTGACTAGAAAAAAATACGTTAAGTAGTGCTTAGGCACAATGAAAGTTGTCATATGTGATGAAACCAGTTGGTTCACCTTGTCTTGTTAATGTTCAGTTCTTTTTTCCATCAGTGGTATTAAAAGTTTCTATGAAAGGCAAAGTATTTTCCTACTGTTTCAGCAGAAGTTTTTTGAAAACCAGACGTATGTTGATTACTGCCTTCATCAAGCAGCTCTTTTAAAATATGTTTATTTTACCTCAGTTGCAGAACTCTGGATGAGTTAGTTTTCTTTCATGGGATTTTCAGCTTTTCAAAGATAAGGAATTTAACACTTTGTGTTTTCAGCAAGAAACCCGTATCTTTCAGTTTTCTGGGAATATTTTTATTAAAATTCAGCACAGTAGTGATATTTTTTAATAAAGCTGTATCAGCTGTGTCAGTCCTTAATAGGAGTAATATGAAAGGAAAAGAATTCAATTATAAATCAATAGAGCGTTGTATTTCTGTATATGCAAAAAAGCTAAAATTACTGTAAGATGCTCCAGCTGCTCAATTCATTAACTCGGTCACAACTGAAATTTGGTATCTGTTATCTTCTGTGGATCGCTGCAGCAGAAATACCCAGTTAGCATGCCTGAAGTTGTTAGATGCAGTTATGACTATTAATGAAGATCAGTTGAATAGGTTGGTTACTTAGGATTTTGAGAGGCTTTATACGTAGTTATTTGTTTTAACTCATCCACTGTCCTGTCTGTAACAATTCAGGAAAGCATCATGCTACTCCACGAACAATGTCAATTCCTTCTCACATTCAGGGTTTCCAGATTTGTGCTTTTTGGGTAGTTGCACCTCTGAACACTTTCCAGTACATCTGTCAAATCCCTGAGTCCCTCTCTTGAGTGATACCTTGAATATGTTGTTGGTAATAAGATATGAAAGATCTTTGAGGAAAAAAATAATTTTTCTCTTTTCACAGAATTAACTGGGAGTGGGGTGCATATGTATTTGCCTTATTTCCAGTAATGTGAGCAATAAAGACGTTATGGTAACATTCTCCTATTTCACTGTAGATCTGACATCCCATAACACAGGATGGAAAAAATATGAAGAAAATAAGTAAGCTTAATTAAAAGAATAATAGTTTAAAACTCAGGGTGGTTAAAATTCTGAAATTAATTTTTAATGAATTGATTTTTCTGACCTCATTTCCAGTATATATGGTTCTATTCTAAGTGTTATTTTAGAGATAAAACCTGACATATATCCATTCCAGTCATAATGCGCGTGGGAAAATACAAATAAAAGTATAAAATTTATTTGGAAATGGTTTTGTTAAGTTCTGTAACTTGAGCTTGTTTGTAGGTGCGGTTAATTTTCATGCATTAGACATGTACCTTTTTCATTGTGCTGATGAGAATAGACCTTAAAGCTGATGTCCAAGCAAGGGGAAAATTCTAAATGGAAGTAAAGAGGGTGTTTGTGCAGTGTAAGCTGCAGTTCTAGGTGAGACATCATTTTGGATATTGTATGTACTTCTAATTCCATTAAGTTGGTTAGAAAACTACAAAAAATATAAACTTAAATGAAAAATTGAGGCTAAGTATTTTATTTTCACATACTGTTGGCACAAAACAGGCACAAAGGGAGTGTTATTGTAGTTGGTTGCTCCATCTATTTATGATGTAAATGAAAGAAGGAAATTACTCATAGTTCATGAAGGTTGTAGGAAGGTAGAAGGTTCAAGCAAAAGGAAAAAATTTAGGATACGTAGCCAGAAGAAATTTTTAAATTAAAGTACTAGGAAAGCTCTAAGCATTCTTACTGCCTGATCATCAGGGGTTTGATACTGCTTCCTCTGTGCCGTTAAGTGAATCAAGTGACTTAGGGAGGCTTTTAACTTATCAGTTTTAAAACAAATGTTCTGTGTAGTAGTTAAAAACCTGTAGGAAACTGCAGGTAGCAGTGGAGGTAGGGAATAATGCTAAAATAGCTGTCAGCAAAATAGAAATTATAAAGCCCTAGGACAGAAATTGGTTCTTTTGAGGCAGAATGAGGTGTCGGGATATCAGGACCTAATTCTGATAGTTGCACAAGTTCTTCATGGTTTTTATTCAGCTTGAAACTTCATAGATCTTTCATTGAGGGAGGGATTTGGCTTTTTTTTTTTCAGAAAGGGTATCCTGGTTTTGGCTGGAGCAGAATTTTCACAGGAGTCAGACTGTTCATTTGGAAGTAGCATACCCAGAATACCCAACGCTCAAGAGAAGCAAATTGAGCTCCTTCAGTGTGTGTACATCTGTAATGAATGCTCCTTTTGGCGGTTTTTGCCAGCTGAATGATTGATCAATATCACATGCAACACTAAAATATAAATAGAGTAAATATCATGTGTGCTATCTGCCTGAATCAAGTGCAGGACAGAAGCAAGTCTCCCTGTCATATGTATAAAATGTACGAACAAGATCGATCATTATGATCTGTACACGCTTGTGCTTGTGAAGCTCTGTTTTAGATACCGTGTGAGCATAACACTTACTTTCCCAGCAAAAGGATGCAAGAATTTACCCAGGAGCTATGTCTTTTTTCTGTTTACTTCTTCATGTGTCTTAGGAGAAAAATCTTTGTGAGGAATGAAGAAAACGACTTGGTTCATCTTGAGAGGGGAGGAAGGCTCTTTCTAAGTCAAAATAATGTATTCCAGAGTTCAGGACAATTAAATTGATGTCTTTTACGCCTTTATACCTGGAGGTGTGTGTTCAGCCATCTACAAGCAAGTGGGGCTCCATCACGCATAGCAGTAACTTGGGAAGACAAACACCTTATCAGAAGATAATTCCTAACATCCCTCCTTCCTCCTTCTTCCTCCAGCTTTTGTTGCTGAGCATGACACCATGTGGCATGGAATATCCCTTTGGTCAGTTGGGGTCACTTGTCCCAGCTGTGTCACCTCCCAGCCTCTTGTGCACCCCCAGCCTGCTCGCTGGTGGGGTGAGATGAGGAGCAGAACAGCCCTTGACTTTGTGTGAGCACTGCTCAGCAATAACAAAAACATCCCTGTGTTATCAACAGTGTTTCCAGCCCAGATCCAAAATATAGCCCCGTACCAGCTGCTATGAAGAACATTAACTTTATGCCAGCCAAAACCAACACAAGGTAGTGTTGGTATCTTGGGTAGGTTTACTGGTGGTACTGGTTATTATCTTAAAATCCTAGGATAATTGTGGTTGCATCTCTAGGGGTTCTGCAGTCAACTCCCCTGTTCAAAGTATGGGCAGCTTCAAAGTTAAACCAGGCTGATCAGTTAAAAAAATGCCTTTAAGCAGAAACACCCTAAATGTGAATGATTGCTACAGAGTTCTGTCTGCATATTCCAGTGGTGGAGCTTCCTGGTGGAAAGGAGACTCAAATGAAACGTGATCCTGTGAGGTTTGAGAGAAATGATCATGGTAGGTGGGACTAGGCTGTGAAGACAACTTCTGAGGGAGAAAATGTTCTGGTTTACAAGTTTGTAAGCCAGTCCCATGTAACAATTCACTGAAGTTTTGTTAAGTACAATGTGAAGACTTTGGAAGGAGGACCACAAATCTTACACAACTGTTCAACCAGTTGTTCAGGAAGGTTGATGAATGTCAGGCTCAAACATGACATACGCTCAGAGAAGAACAGTTGCTTGCTGTTCCAAAGCTAAGGTTCTGTCAAGTGCTGCTGTTCATATGCTGCCACCTGCTCCCAGATTCCTCTGCTATTTAAGACGTCAGTTTCATTACCTTTTGCCTTCCACCAAACAATTTCTGAAGACACCTGTCATGACACACTTGAAGAAGTATTACCTGGTAGCATATATACTCCTGTTCAACCCTGTTGTATGACAGAAGTACAGTTTAAGGGGGTTTGTGCCTTGAGATTGATTTGTAGTAGAAAAGGAAACAGCTTGTTTGATAATATGAGCTCATACCCATAGCAGTCAGCCAGGAACATAGCTCTCGTTTGTCCTGGGTTTCAATCTACTGTTCAGTTTACAGTGTCACACCTCTTCTCACTTAAGTATTTTGGGAATGTCAAAGAGGATTGGATGCTACTTTGCTGGTGACTGTGTAAGGATTAATCATGAAATGAGAGGTCTGATCAGTTCTTGCAGATGTCAGCATGATTTATAAATTCTCTTGGTCATGGTGATGTCTAGTATGCAAAAATAGTTCCAGATGTGTGTGGTTGTAGGTAGATAAAATAATTTTCACAACGGATATGTTGAAATCAGCTTGTGGAAATGATCATGGTGCATATTGAGTTGCATATTGGCTTCAAGTTTGATCAGCTCTACATCAGTAAGAAAACTGCAAAGTAATTATGTGTATCATTAATATTTCATTCTGAAACAAATTTTTCTTTATACAGATACAGTATAATTGGATAATTCCAAACTAAATCTGTAAGACGGTGTTCATTGATCTTTCTGTAAGAGAAATCTGATTTCAGTTCACAGGATGCCTAGGAATTTTAAAATATCTTTTCTTCCACTGTCTTTTAGAAAGTTTGAATCTTTACTGAAATGCGTAATGTATTCTTGTGCTTGAGTTTCTTGGGCTTACCCTTCCAGCCCCACAGGAAACCAGTTGGGAGTATTGTCAGATACACTAGAAAGCAGAATTCATTTAGCTGGAGTATTAAATGACCTACTAATAAATTTTGACATAAAAATAGCCTGTAACCCTAGAGATAATACGGGTAAAGTGAACAGAAATTAAGTAAATCATAAGGTGAATACAAGTGGGAAGTAAAGGCTGATGCACATTTTTAGTACTGCTTCATAATGATCTTTTTGGACAGGCTACATTCAGTAACAGAAAGGTTCTTCGGTTGTAGTAACATGATTTTGGGCTGATTTCCAGTATTCAGAAATGCACATATTCCTGATCTTTCATTACAGCTCATAGTTTTAGGGATATTGTGTTGGGAAAATAAGGCACATTAGCCATCAGTACAAATAGCAGGAGAAGCCACAATATTCCTTTCCCCTCAACCCAGACAAATTTGTCTGACAATCAAAAGGAGCAGCAGTAATTGTTTCCAGTATCAGTAGAGGCATTTTGGTGTTTAAAAAACTGAAAGCTTCCATTTCCTTGACTCAAGAAAAGGCTTGGTCTCTGCCATCACTTAGTGGACAAAAATGGGATTCTGATGGCAAGCTGTAGGTTGCTTTTGCCTGTGAATTGCTGCCGGTTCTGCCGGGAGCTCCTGGTGCCTCTGCAATGCTTCTCCTGGATGCAGGAGTAGTCTGCAAGAGCAGCTTCCAAACCCTAGGTCATGAATGTGGCAGGACCTGCTGTTGTGTATGATGAAGTGCCCAGGAGCTCAAATAGATTAGTGCCACCTTGTGAACACTGCATGGAAGGTAGTCCCAGGTTTACAACTTGGTCTTCAGTTTGTAGAAGAGAGAAGTGGAAAAGGCAAAGCATGGACAACAAGATTATAGGTAAGCTGTGGATGGTAATGTGACGACTCATCATTCATCCGCCTGCTTGCTGCCAGTCTCTGTGTGACATGCTGGTCTCCTCTTGCCTCTTCTGCCTGGATTAGACCTTGAGCAGAACAAAGGGGAAGCATCCATTGGCTGGTGTGCCCATTGCCCAGATTATTGACTGACAATAGCAGTAGAAATGAAGACAGTCAGTATGGGATCACAGCACTGCGTATTGCGTAGAGCAATAAATAAATATGGTCATGTATTTGATGGAGGGCAGGTCACACCCAGTGCACATTCTCTGCTCTGATCTCATGGCATAGTGATAATTGTACTAAATTCTCCTGTCATAGAACAAGCTGCTTTTTGGTGAAAATATGTCTGATTCTTGATACATCACCTTTTCATTTTATTCTCTTAACTATTGTGTTCACTTCATTTTATCTACTTTGTGATGAATTTAGAATGTCTTTCATGTGTCTTTCTATTTGATAATATCCATTCACAGAACACAGAACTCTGCACAGAACTCTTCAGGCTAGCGACTGTGGTATAAATTGCACACAAGCACACTGCTCAGTGTTGTTGGTGTCCATTTTCTTTATCTATATCTAAGACATAAAATTGCCCACTTAATGTTTCTATGAAATACTATAAAAATTACAGAAACTGGATGTAAGGAAGAAGTTTCCTTTTCAGAAAATACTTTTATATCATTGTTCGGTAGGAATTGTCATTACTTTCTTACTGATAATTACTGTATTAAACCATCTGTCTAATCAAACATGACTATTCTTCCACATGCCCCGCCCCTCCAAAAGAGCAAAGGATCCCATTATATCATAGAATCATAGAATGGCCTGGGTTGAAAAGGACCATAGTGATCATCTAGTTTCAACCCCCCCGCCATATGCAGGGCCACCGACCACTAAACCAGGCTGCTCAGAGCCATATCCAGCCTGGCCTTGAATGCCTCCAGGGATGGGACATCCACGACCTCCCTGGGCAACCTGTTCCAGTGTGCCACCACCCTTTGGGTGAAAAACTTTCTCCTAATCTCTAAACTAAACCTCCCCTGTCTTAATTTAAAACCATTCCCCCTTGTCCTATCACTATCCACCCTCGTAAACAGTCGCTCCCCTTCCTGTTTATACGCTCCCTTCAAGTGCTGGGAGGCTGCAACGAGGTCTCCCCAGAGCCTTCTCTTCTCCAAGCTAAACAAGCCCAGTTGCCTCAACCTTTCCTCATAGGAGAGGTGCTCCAGCCCCCTGATCATCTTAGTGGCCCTCCTCTGAACCCTTTCCAAGAGCTCCATGTCCTTCCTGTGCTGGGGGCCCCAGGCCTGGACACAGTACTCCAGATGGGGCCTCACAAGAGCCGAGTAGAGGGGCACAATCACCTCCCTCTCCCTGCTGGCCACCCCTTTTTTAATGCAGCCCAAAACACCGTTGACTTTGCGGGCTGCAAGCACGCACTGCCGGCTCATGTCCAGCTTCTCGTCCACCAGGACCCGCAAGTCCTTCTCCGCAGGGCTGCTCTCAAGGAGATCTTCCCCCAGTTTGTATAAATACCTGGCGTTGCCCTGACCCAAGTGCAGCACCCTGCACTTGGCCTTATTAAACCTCATTAGGTTTACACAGGCCCACTTCTCCAGCCTGTCCAGATGCCTCTGGATGGCTTTCCTTCCTTCCAATGTGTCGACGGCACCACTCAGCTTAGTATCATCCGCGAAATTGCTGAGGGTGCACTCGATGCCATCGTCTATGTCATTGATGAAGATGTTAAAGAGCACCGGTCCCAAGACAGACCCCTGAGGGACACCGCTCGTGACCAGCCTCCACCCTGACACAGAACCATTAATCATAACCCTTTGGCTGCGTCCGGCCAGCCAATTCCTAATCCATCGTACAGTCCATCCTTCAAATCCACACCTCTCGAATTTAGAGAGAAGGATGTGGTGAGGGACCATGTCAAAGGCTTTGCAGAAGTCCAGGTAGATGACATCCGTTGCCCTTCCCCTGTCCACCAAAGCTGTCACTTCATCATAGAAGGCCACCAGATTGGTCAGGCAAGATCTGCCCTTGGTGAAGCCATGCTGGCTGTCTCGAATCACCTCTTTGTCTCGTATGTGCCTTAGCATAGCTTCTAGGAGGATCTGTTCCATGATCTTCCCAGGCACAGAGGTGAGGCTCACCGGCCTGTAGTTGCCCGGGTCTTCTTTTCTCCCTTTCCTAAAAATGGGAGTAATATTTCCCTTTTTCCAGTCTCCAGGGACCTCCCCAGACAGCCAGGATTTTTAAAATATGGTGGAGAGCGGCTCAGCAACTACATCAGCCATCTCCTTCAGAACCCTAGGATGGATATCATCCAGTCGCATGGACTTATACTCGTTCAATTTCATGAGGAGGTCTCGGACTTGTTCCACCGTTACAGTGGGACAGAAACCACTCCCCACACCCTCACCTAGAGGCTCAGGGTCCTGGCAGATACGAGAAGCCTGACCACCGGTGAAGACTGAGGCAAAGCACTCATTAAGTACCTCAGCTTTTTCTATGTCTAAAGAAGCCAGCTCCCCATTACCTTTCATCAGAGGGGGAACACTCTCCTTGGCCTGTCTCCTCCTGCCTAAGTATCTGTAGAACCCCTTCTTGTTATCTTTCACATCCCTTGCCAAGTTCAGCTCCATCTGCGCCTTTGCTTTCCTAATCCTATCTCTGCATTTGCTTCTGTTGGGAAACTGACAAGCACCAACATGAATATGAACCAGTCCTGGTAACATGGTTTATAAATCAACATCAGAACAGGCTTTTAAGCGGTATTTTCTGACTCAGGCAGTTTCATAGCTTCACAGACTTTCTAGAAATTACTGCTTAATTAGTTGGACATGCTCAGTATTATACTCATTTAATGCAAAATTTCTATAGCTTGCTAAATGTCCCACCTAACAGAGAAAAAAAAGCTGAGAAGGCTTTTCTTCTTACAATATGTGTTTTCAGTAAAAGGTTAAAGATCCAAGCTAATATTTGAAGTTTGCATAAAATCGTGAATTGTTGTGATCCTTCTTAATCGCTGTCATGTTAAGCAATTTTATGTGTTATTGGACTGTATCTTGGTGGTAGGACTGAGAAAGATTCCATCCCAAATGAAGTATATAGGTAAAATTCATTAAAACACAGTAAATTGCAGTGTACAGAGCTTCACTATTAGCCTTTTTTCCTCTTCTCCCAATCCCTGTGCCCACATAGCTTAATGAGAAGTACCAACTCTGATGTGCTGTCTTTGGACATGTGCATGCTGCATGATTGGATACATTAGTTTTTCAGTCATAATTTCGTAGGAAGAAAGGATCTGCTGTGCTTTTTGGACATCATCAACATAAATATTCATGAGCAACTAACAATATCCTTAAATACTATCCTCTTAATATACGTGTAGTTGTTTCATATATAAGCTTTGAAGTTTATTTTATAAACATCAGTTACCAAAAATATTTTTTCCTCGTAAGATTGTTTTACAAATAAAGTACAAAAAAGACATAAAATATCCTTTCCAACTTTGATTTAATTAAGACATTTTAAATAATAATTTATTTCATTGTTAAATTAAATGGTTTGCTGTATGTTATACAGGAGCAAAAGTGTCAGGATTTTACTTGTCACCTGTGAAGCAATCTTCCCAGCTCTTGGTGGAAAGTTCTCATGCCATTTGCCGTACCTGGATTTTTTTGTAGTCTGTTCTCTCTTTGAGTTTACCTGTCAGCAGAACACAGGACTAGGGTAGATGGGCTCAATCACGTGGAATAGAAAAATGAAACCGTTTCTTGAGAAACTGTGAGGAAAAAGAATAGGGAAAGGTTCATCAATGTCCAAGGCGTTTTCTTAAACTCCAGCTTGATACCCCCAGAGGAGACAGTGCCTTCAGGATGGTTTTTCTCTCCTTAAGGGGAAGTTTCTTTCAGAGTACTAGGTCTCATAACCATAGACTAGAAAAGCAGAAGAAAAGCTAGACATTTCTCTTAGAAGTTAGCTGCTGGCTTTTGTCAGTTACTCAAAGAGAGTGAGGGTCCCAAGTTTGCCGCTTAAGTATGTGATGAGTTAATGACCCTGGTGCGATCTATTTGGGTTACTTGACCTAGTAAAAAGAGGTGCAGGTATTATTTAATAGTGAAACTATAAACATTTTTGTCATTTGTGTTCCTGAGCATATCAACTACTGTTTGTGCCAAGAAAAGAAAAAAAAAAGAAATGCTGCTAATGGTCAGTGCCATGGCCCTTTTCAGCTAAATTAATGTAAATGCAATTTATTTTGACCCACTACTGTTCTGGAGCACGGTGGCAAGATGGTTAAGACATCTTGCTCTGGAAAGAAGGTGTTTATTTGAGTTCTGTTCTGGATTTACATAAAATTAAGCCTTCAGTCCGTCTGTGAATATATTTATCTGGTCATTTCTGCTGAGGAATCAAAGGTGGCAAAATGAGATGCTTGACACATCACTGACTTTTTTGTCTGTGACTACAATGGCTGGTATGCTTTAACTATGTTAATCTGGTATGTTAGTTGCGTTTGGCATGGTTTTTTAACCTTTCAAAACTGCATAGCACCACCTCTCCACCTAGACTACATTTTTTTTCACTAATAATTGGAATAACAAAACTGGTAGTGCTCTTTCGTCCAGATCCCTTTTCATAACTGATCTCTAATATTAAATTTAGATATAATAATCCCAGGTTTTAGTTTCTGAATTGGCATATTAAAATGTGTCTGTAAGCCTTATTTATGTTTGTTCCTTTATTATTTTTTTGGGCTTTTTTTAGTTTCCTCCTTTGTTTTGCAATCTTTTCATCCTTTTGTTTCTTACCTCAGTTTGGTGACAGAGGTCATACTTTCTAATTATGTTTAATTGTTTCTAGCACAAGGTGCTTGATTGAAACCTCTGCTCAGTACTAATGCATCTATATGTGTATCTATGCATATTTTAAAAGAATTGAGAATTTTCCAAAGATGCACTATGTAATTAAGCCATTTCTGAAGCTAAATAATTGTCAAGCTATCTCTGAAATTAGAGATGCTTTTCTTAAAAAGGAAAAAATAAGGAGAAAAGAAAAACAAAAAATAAACCAACAGGTGTCAGCAAAGACCACGTAACAAAACATTGGGTCAAATCACATCAAAAGTATGCTGCCTTCATGACAAATACCTGTTGTTTTTCATTTATTTCTCTCAGAAGATCTTGAGATCCTATTTGTGATCAGTTAACTCGGAATCAAGAATATTACACCCATGTGTTAAGATTGAATTGAATTGCTTTCAGTAGAAAACACAAGAAATCCCTTAGAGGTAATGTCAATTCCATCTTAATGAGTTGTTCTCCCACACTATAATCCAAGTGAGGTCTTTTGTGGAGTTTTAAAATGGCATCGATTTTTTTTCCTTCCCCCTCCTCTTTTATATTCCCCCCCCCCAAGCTTGCAGTGAGCAGAGCCTTTCAAAAGTCGTTACAGCTTTTAGGATTTTTTTGTTCTGACATGGTGATGGTGGATTTTTTTTGTTTCTCCCAGATCTTAGGTGGGTCAGTGTCCAAGAACAGTATGTCAAAAATTTCCCTTGCATCTCTCATTGTTACTTATTGGCAGGTTTGTCACTTGAGGGTCAAAATAAAGCTCATTCAACCAAGGCTCTGGCAGCCACAGTAGCAAGCCTCAGGTCAGTCCCACCAGTTAGATTTGCCGCAGGGCAGTCAGTGGGATTTGTTTTGCATTTATTTCACTGAACGCTATTGCTTTTACACTGCAGAGGGGAAGAAGCCGTGGGTAGATTACTGTATGTTGGAAGGATTGTTTCCTTCTCATTTTCTCTTTTAGTGTTACCGTGCTTATTGCCAATGAGGAAACAAATCCTATAAAACAAGAAAATCCATTACTCACGACGGCATTGCTTCTGGTGGTTTGTGCTTGTTTATTTTTAAGATTAGTGATAAAACCTCCAACCTGTGTGCACAGCCTTGAAGTTCTTAGAAAATAACGAGTAATGCTGAGGGGCCTAATCTCTTAGGTGAATTTAAATTATTTGAAAACAGTATCCTTTCTATGCTCATGAAAGATACATTTTTTTGAGGAAGTTATATTCAAGAGGTTGTAACTTGTTATGTCAAGTCTGAATCGATAGTTGAAAGCATTTTAGACCTGTGGGGAGATCACAGTGAGTCTTGTGCTGTACTGTGCAAAGTCAAGTCGAACATACTACTTTAGAGGGAAAAAAGAACACAAGGGCAAATGAGGTTGATTTTGGTCTATATCTGCATTTGTCAGGTGGATGGGTAAGGTTCAACTGTTACACACTGAGTGCCGTTCTGTCACAGGGAACTGATGAGTGAACCCAAGGCTGAGCAGTTTCTGCATTCTCTAAAGAAAAATAAAGAACCTTGCATTTTTCTTCACTTCAACTCAAAGCATAGTAAATTGTATCTATGCGATTTTTGTCAAAGGTGAAAATGGTCAGACTTCAGTGGTTTCTAAGCAAGTCTTTTTCACTAATATTTTTAATTGTAATTTTTTTGCTTCTTTTTTTCCTGTAATATATGTTTATGTAGGAGATTAAACTCAAAGTGTAGTTAACGCATGAAGTATAATAGAGAAATAATAAAAAACTAATGACGCTAATAAGGTACTAAACCTTTTTATGATATGATTTATGAAAACCCTGGAAGTCAAACAAGAAGAAAAGTGCCATAGCAATCTATGTTTCATTAGCTGCAATCTCCTTTATTTTAACTGTTTTTTTCTACATTATTCTAAAAAATCTGGCCACTAGTATAAACCTACAAACAAAATTATTGCCATTATATTCTCTTACTCTCTGCACTTTTCATGGACTTTGAGAACCATCTTTAAAAAGGAATGAAAAAAAGTGATCTGACAAGGTGTGTAAGGAGTGTTGTTTCACAAGTTGGCATCTTCGGAGACGAAAGCCTCCCATCTTACTGAGCATAGAATCATAGAATGTTTTGGGTTGGAAAGGACCATGTCCTGGGTCCAGCTGGGATAGGGTTAATTCCTCACAGAAGCTGGGAGGTGGGTATAGCCAAAGGGATACTCGATACCATGCTGACATCATGCCCGGGTTTTAGGGGAAGGGTAGCCGGGGACAGGCGGTTTGTTTTGTGAAGCTCTTGGTGGTGAGATATTCATTGTATCAGTGTTTCCATTGTATTCTATACCTTGTCTTATTGTTATATTCTCTTTTGTTTTCCTTCTGTGGTATTATTAAAAATCTGTCGTTATCTCAACTCACGAGGTTCCTTTTTTTTTTTTTTTTACCCTTTCCCATCTTACGGGGGGGGGGCTCGCGAACATGTGGTGGTGGTCCTGACCCAAGACAGACCTTAAGGATCATCAAGTTCCAACCCCCCTGCCATGGGCAGGGACACCTTCCACTAGACCAGGTTGCTCAAAGCCTTATCCAGCCTGGCCTTGAACACCTCCAGAGATGGGGCATCCACAACTTCCCTGGGCAGCCTGTTGCAGTGTCTCACCACCCTCATAGTGAAAAATTTCTTCCTAATGTCTATTCTAAATTTACCCTCTTTTAGCTTATAGCCATTACCCCTTGTCCTCTCACTACACTCCCTGATAAAGAGTGCCTCCCCATCTCTCCTGTAGGCCCCCTTCAGGTACTGGAAGGCTGCTCTTAAATCTCCTCAGAGCCTTCTCTTCTCCAGGCTGAACAACGCCAACTCTTTCAGCCTGTCTCATAGAGGAGGTGCTCCAGCCCTCTGATTAATTTCATGGCTCCCCTCTGGACTCTCTCCAACAGGTCCATGTCTTTTTTATGTTGGGGCCCCCACATCTGAACACTCAAGTACTCAAGGTGGGGTCTCACGAGAGCAGAGTAGAGGGGGAGAATCATCTCCTTTGACCTGCTGCTAATGCTTCTTTTGATGCAGCCCAGGACACAGTTGGCTTTCTGGGCTGCAAGTGCACACTCTGGCTCATGTTGAGCTTCTCATCCACCAATACCCCCAAGTCCTTCTCCTCAGAGCTGCTCTCTATCTGTTCTCTGCCCAGCCTGTATTTGTGCTTGGGATTGCCTCAAACCACGTGCAGGACCTTGCACTTGGCCTTGTTAAATTTCATGAGGTTTGCATTGGCCCACCTCTCCAGCCTGTCAAGGTCCCTCTGGATGGCATCCCTTCCCTACAGCGCGTCCACCACACCACACAGCTTGGTGTCGTCAGCAAACTTCCTGAGGGGGCACTCCATCCCACTGTCCATGTCTCCAACAAAGATGTTAAACAACACTGGTCCCAGTACTGACCGCTGTGGAACACCACTTGTCACTGGTCTCCACTTGAACATTGAGCCATTGACCACAACTCTTTGAGTGCGGCCATCTAGCCAGTTCCTTATCCAGCCAGTGGTCCTTCCATCAAATCCATGTCCCTCCAACTTAGAGACAAGGATGTCATGTGGGACTGTGTCAAAGGCTTTGCATAAGTCCAGGTACATGATTTCAGTTGCCCTTCCTCTATCCACCAGCACCATGGCTCTGTTGTAGAAGGCCACCAAATGTGTCAGGCATGATTTTCCTTTGGTAAAGCCGTGTTGGTTGTTGTCAATAACCCGCTTGTTGTCCATGTGCCTTAGCATAGATTCCCGGAGGATTTGCTCCATGATCTTGCCAGGCACAGAGGTGAGACTGACTGGCCTGTACTTTTCCGGGTCTTCTTTATTTCCTTTTTTTAAAATGGGGTTTATGTTTCCCCTTTTCCAGTCTGTGGGAACTTTACCAGAGTGCCACGACTTCTCGACTATGATGGACAGTGGTTTGGCAACTTCATCTGCCAGTTCCTTCAGGACCCGCGGGTGTATCTCATCAAGTCCCATGGACTTGTGCACCTTCAGGTTCTTTAAATGTTCTAGGACCTGATCTTCTCCTGCAGCTGGCAGTTCTTCCTTCTCCCAGTCACTGCCTTTGCCTTCTGCAACTTGGGCAGTGTGGCTTGAGCTCTTGCCATTGAAGACTGAGGTAAAGAACTGGTTAAGCACCTCAGCCTTCTCTACATCCTGGGTCACTAGGTCTCGCGCTTTCTTCCGGAGGGGGCCCACAGTTTCCCTAGTCCTCCTTTTATCGCTGACATACCTGTAGAAGTTCTTCCTGTTACCCTTAACGTCCTTGGCCCTATTTAATTCTGTTTGGGCTTTAGCTTTCCTAACCTGATCTCTGGCTTCACGGACAGTGTCTCTGTATTGTCCCCAGGTTACCTGTCCTTGCTTCCACCCTCTGTAGGCTTCCTTTTTGTTTGAGTTTGCTCAGGACTTCCTTGTTCATTCATGCAGGCCTCCTGGCATTTTTTACCTGCCTTCCTCTTTGTTGGGATGCATCGCCCCTAAGCCTGGAGGAAGTGATGCTTAAATATTAGCCAGCGTTCTTGGGCCCCTCTTCCCTCCAGGGCTTTATCCTGTGGGACTCTTCCAAGCAGGTCCCTGAAGAGGCCAAAGTCTGCTCTCCTAAAGTCCAGCGTAGTGAGTATCATTGCCAACACATCTCCTCTTGATGGGAAGTAGCCTCTGTTACCTTTGAGACAGTAGTTCTGTCTCCATTTGCATTTAGTCCTTGGAGCAGTGAAAAGTGGTGACGAGTTGTAATGGTGGTGATGGGGATCTGTTTGTGTTTTTAAGAGCTGTGAATGAGGAACATGATGTGGGAAATCTCGTATCCATCCAGCTGGATCTGGTCCACTAGAAGAATATATTTAACTGCTAATTTGCTATTTCTTTTTTTCCCAGAAATCTGCTAGAAGTGTGTAGGAGCAGGCAATGGTGTAGACAACTTGGGTTAACAGCTTGCACTCCTTTATCCTTTCTCCAAGATCTTGTAATGTGTCCTCTGTCATGCAAGTGTTTGTAATGTCAACTGGTCACACACGTTTTGTCCTTTGTCATGTCACATGCGCTTTATTCTTTATCATGTGTTTACCATTTTGGCAGGGTTGTTGGCGCTTTGGTCAGGAGGGATGCACATATGGGGGAAGAGAGGGACGTAGCGTTTGTCTTCAAAGAGACTTTGTGGTTTGTGCTAGTGAAGGGTTCCTCACATCTGTAGTGAATCCATGAACATTCGTTGCGTGGTAATGATTTCTGGTGACTACTGATAGGTGCCAGTTTAGGAGTGAAAGCCCACAAATCATGTGGGCCTATGCCATTTCTTTAATATGGTTTTAGCTGAGAATTCACTCTTGAGAAAATATTTTGCAGATGTGAGTAGTTTACTTTGTCTTTTTCTTTTTTTTTTTTTTTCCTCTTGCAACAGGTTTGCTGTTCTGATCATATACATAGTCTGGTGGTGGGTACAGTTACCCATGGTTGCTTTTGAAAGTAGGAGCACATTCAGGGGGAAAAAAAAATTAATTCAGAGGACTTGGGTTGTAAAGCCCAGCAGGGAAGGGGTTCAACGAGCAATACTCGGTGCGCTTCACTGCGTCCCAGCATGATTTTTGATGTGGTATGTACTGAAGCAGCTCCTCTGGATTAGGATGCAGGTGTTATGAATCAAGTCGTTGAGTTGTGATCTGTTGTCTCTATACCTGGCTATCTCTGTTATGAGAAAGTTCACCCGTGGGTCACCTGCAGTTGTGCTCTTCCTCATGTGTGTCAGGGTAGTTCTTGACGTTTTTGATGTGCATTATAATACTTTGTTCAATTTCTTGCAGACTTAAAGTTTGAGTTATATTGTTTTAAAGTGAGTTATTTTTTTGAGTTGCTTTCTTGCTTTGTGAGCATGCTTTTGGTTGTCTCCTTTTTCAGACCTGCTATTTAAAGTCCTCTGATACTTGGTTCATAGAAGTGACACTTTGGAATTTGTCTCCACTTATAATCATGTTTAGGCTTCAGTAGCTTCAAGATCTTCGTAACTTTAAATATGTTGGTCACAGTGGCTATTAGACTTTATTTTCTCTTTTCACAGTTGTATGCAAGTATTGATCGTTTGATCATGTAGCTTCAGGTTGGAGTACTACCTCCAGCTCTGGGGCCCCCAACATAAGAAGGACATGTACCTGTTGGAGCAGGTCCAGAGGAGGCCATAAAGGTGGTCAGAGGCCAGAGCACCTCCTGTCCAAAGACAGGCTGAGAGAGTTGGGGTTATTCAGCCTGGAGAAGAGAAGGCTCCGGGGAGACCTTCCAGTACTGAAAGGGAGCTATAGGAGAGATGGGGGTGCTCTTGATCAGGGGGTGGAGGGACAGGACAAGGGGTAATGGTTTTAATCTGAAAGAGGGTGGATTCAGATTAGCTATGAGAAAGAAATTTTTCACTGTGGGGGTGGTGAGGCAGTGGCCCAGGTTGCCCAGAGAAGCTCTGGATGCCCCATCCCTGGAGGGGTTCAAGGCCAGGCTGGATGAGGCTTTGAACAACTGGGGCTAGTGGGAGGTGTCCCTGCCCATGGCAGGGGGTGAAAGTCAATGGTCTTTAAGGTCCCTTCCAACCCAAACCATTCAGTGATTCTATTGCAAAGATTTTACAAGTTACACTTACCTGGACCTTACCAATTAATGTGTACCCGAACTATGTTTCCACCTGCAGCTTCAGTTCTGCTCTGCAGACTGCATGCAGCATTATAGTATTGACCACCATTGTGCATGGTATTTATCAGTGCACAGGTAAAACTTCAGCTCTGTTTTACTATAATGTGTTTCTCTTTTATTTCTGTGGTCTTCTTTGTCTCTGTCCTTCTTGCTGTCCATTTAAGTCATCGAATTTAATTGCTCTGTAATTTATGTTAGTTATGTTGTAGATCTGTATGAGTGATCACTGTTTATGACATAGGTCTATCCTCCAATTATTCCTAAGAGTTTTGAACTTCACAGAAGTCGTATTTAGGGCCACTAGCACTTTGAAAAGATACTTCTAAAAGTATTCACACTGTTACATCCAACATAAAGCAGAGGGCTGACTGTTTTAAGCTCCTCAGAAGGGCAGTTGTGAGCACTGAAGTTTGTTTCCTATATGTAGTACTGCTCTCAACCTTTTCCACAGCAGATGAAGGAGAACTGTAACCAGCAAATGGCAGCAGATGTTAGGTACTCGTATTTTTAATGTGCCTAAAAGGGTAATCCACAGTTTTTACTGTTCAGGACATGTTCTACTCAGCTGTGGTCCCTGCTCTCAGCAGTCTGCATTTTTCTTTGTTGGTCCAACAAAACTAAGCTGTGACTTCATTTAGGGTGGAAGATCCTGAGGCTTACAGAAAGGAAGACACTGGCTTCTTAGCTCACTGAGAGTGAACTGAAGTATAAGCCATTTAGCTTCCTTCCGAAGAGGTCTACTTTCTGCTGTGAAGAAAGCAACCTTTTTTGGGGGTGGAAGTGTTAGGCGAAGCTCCTTTTTGTGGTTGGAAAAGATTTCTGCCTTGCTATTAGAATAGGTAATGAGAGGCATGGAATTTTTTTTGGTTTTGTGTTTGGTTTTTTTTCCCCCAGTTCTCAGAGCAGGCAGTAAGAACACCTGGGTGTGAATCTTAGTTCAGATTTTACCCTATTTGGGTTTTGTTTTTCAGGTAGCCTGCTCTTGGGAGTGAATGGAGAGAGATACTGTAAAATGGGGTTGAAGTTTCCAGTGTCTCATACAAGCAGTACAGAATTAGCATTTTTTCCTCCCTTCGTTAGGTAATTCATTTCACACACTTTTGGCAAGCCTTGCTATTTTTTCTTTTGCCTTTCCCATCTCAGACATGGGGCTGTGTGCTCACCAGCAGCCTTATTACCTTGAATCACAATGCAGCCTACTGCTTACGGTGTTAACACATCTTGTGAGTTGCAAGAGCCTTAGAAAAAGTGAAAATATCCCAGGTTAGGACAAATAATGTGAGCAGGGCTCTCTACCAAGTGTTACAGTTTGCCTTGAGAATGGCTTATACTGAACTATTTATTGTTTGGCAGTTCCAGATCAGTTGTTAACACTATATGCGATTGAACAGCCTCAGCACTAAGCACCTGTGGTCATGGAGCAACCATATGACCGATGATTACTCCAGAAGAGCTCACAGAACGTAACCATACTCACCTTCTCATGCAAGAAGTCACAAGACACTTTTCAAGATCCTGCCACAGTTTTCAGATCTTAAAGATAAAAATACCAGCATATGCAAGCTAATGCTGCTACTTAAGGAAGTCGTGGCTATTTAAATTGTATAGATTTATAAGAGTAAGTCTAACTAGTGCTGTATAAATAATATAGCAAAATTCTCTTCTCTTTCTAAAAGTTAATTGATCAGCCATAAAATGACAAGAAGTAAAAGCATAAAATTCCTGAAATAACGTTGGATTTGTAGCATTTTCAGTCCTTGCATCCATATTCCTAGGTAGGACAGGATTTTGCTAGATTTTCCAGGCACATCCATGATAAGTGCAGGGATCTGGCCATTATAATGATGTCTTCAAATGTGGGAAATGTAGGGCTTTGGTGCTACTTCAGGAAATCTTGTGTATCACCTTCCATCTCTTAAAGTTGACAGCGTACCAGGCACTGCTAGAATATTCCTGAACTGTTGAAGTTGGCAGCTCTGCTGCGAAAAATCCCCTTTTGTGGCCTTACATATTGGGGCAGTTTACAGCAATTTCTCCTAAAGTCTGTCTGGGCCATGAGACCATCCAGGTGCTGAGCTGCCTGAGGATCATAATATCACACTTTGCATCTGAGACTCCAACTATTATGTCTTTCTTCATGCTTGCTCTTATTAAAAGCATAAGTCTTTGCTATACCAGAGTGTTCTATTGGTTTAACAGTCCCATTTTTAAGGCTGGTATCACTATTATATTAGAGTAGTGCGTAAAGAACCAGTTAGGATCAGATCCCCATTGAGCCAGGCTGAGGAAAAAGTGAGTAAAGGCTTAGTTCTGCTCTGAAGACTTCACAGTCTAAATAGATGAGAGAGAATAGAAAAAAATAGATACCAACACATAGCTGCAAAAAAAAAAAAAGGTAGATTTTTGCAAGTGCTGCCTAAAAGGTATTTTCTTCATAGCATTTTCTTTGTCTTCCAAGTGTTCTTTTAGTATTTTTCGTGGTTAGTAGATGCCTGCATTTACAGTGAAAAGCAAAATTTCTATGTTTGAGGCCATATTATCATTGCACTGGTTTTAATGTCTGTACATCAGCATCTGAGACTGCAAGAACTTAACTGCTTTACGTGCTGGCATTACACTGAAGCTGATTTCAGTGAACCACAAAAAGTTTGGCCCTGGAGGTAAAATTACACTGTATGTGTGTTCCTAACATACTGCTTTGGGGATAAACATGTCTTAAATCAACTCATCGCTCACAGCTAAATTCCTTCTCCAAATGCAGTTTCCCTGTACATAGTAATGTTCAGTAAGACTGATATTCTTTAAAACCATAAAGGTTTTTTGAATATAATTCTATCAATAAACATATTTGAGCAGCGTAGCAAAGAGTTCACTTAATCATACTAAAGATTTTTGGGTTTTTTGGAGGGAAGGGAGGGGCACACACCAGCATTTTTAGTTAGCTTTCATCAGTACCTCTAATTTGTTCCAAACGTTTGCGTATTATGTTTGCTCATATGTACATAATGAAAACTTTTGGACTTCATTGAAACTTTATTTGGTAACTGTGCATTTGGAAGATTAAAATTGAAGTTTATGATACCCTCGCTCCTCCTTGCTCGGTTCATAGCGTGTTGTTAAGGTGCCGTCACCTGAGAGCTTTGTTACAGCAACATTTCTGTTGTGGCTTAATATGCTGTGGGTTCAGATGGCTGTAATTGTGGCCTTGAGGGGTTGGACTAAAGAATACCAACTGGGTTTGTACCCAGATATTCTTGGATTAATACTTTGAGACTTAGATCTTGTCCTGTCTGGAATTTAAACATAGTTCCCCAAGCTTTAAAGAGAAGGTAAGCACCATTTGAGGTTCTTAATGAGCACTTTTTTTCCTCTTTAATTTGCCTTTTTTTTTTTTTTAAGCTCCTGTAGCCAGTGAAATCCAGGCAGTTCCTTCCAAACCTTTGTTACAGCCCCATATGGACAAAGCACTTTAGTTTGTTCATCAGCTTAATTCCCAAATTAATAATAGTTTGAAAGTTCTTACATGTGCATCTCCATTTTCACAGAATCACAGAATCACAGAATGTTAGGGATTGGAAGGGACCTCGAAAGATCATCTAGTCCAATCGCCCTGCCGGAGCAGGAACACCTAGATCAGATCGCACAGGAACGCATCCAGGCGGGCTTTGAATGTCTCCAGAGAAGGAGACTCCACAACCTCTCTGGGCAGCCTGTTCCAGTGCTCTGTCACCCTTACTGTAAAGAAGTTTTTCTCATATTCAAGTGGAACCTCCTATGTTCCAGCTTGAGCCCATTGCCCCTTGTCCTATCACTGGATGTCACAGAGAAGAGCCTGTCTCCATCCTCCTGACACTCACCCTTCACATATTTATAAACATTGATTAGGTCACCCCTCAGTCTCCTCTTTTCCA